>CM069860.1:11299134-11419134 GCA_036172795.1 Pelodytes ibericus | reverse complement strand
CATGCACACACACACACACACACACACACACAAAGTATACTCATTCATACACACAGTATATACATACACACACACACACACACACACACACAGTATATGGGAGCCTGTGTCTCAGCCAATCCAGCTGCTGATAGAGTCACTGACTGGGTTTTGGCAGAGATCCATAGGAACCAGATGTCCAAATAGGTCAATGCAATACTCCCTCCCTGACGTCAGCTGACGAACATTGCAGTGGATTTCTGTCCTAGTTTTCGTCCTATTAACTTAGTTTTTATTCTGTTTAGTTTTAGTCACAGAGAACCTGCAGTTGACTAAAACTATGACGGAAATGTTTAATCGATGAAATTAACACTGGCTGGAAGGCTATTCCATGCATCCACCACCCTCTTGCTAAAGTAACTATTTCTTATTTGTAATTTCACCACCTAGAGGCCACAGTCTGGTACTGCACATAGAGCCTCAGTTCTAAAAGTGGAGCAGGTACCATGGAAAGATTGCTGCTGATTGTTCCACTTTTTAGAACTTTGCCTCCCTCTAGTGGTCAAAAAGACATATAACAACTTTTATTTTCTAGACTGTTCAATAATTATTTACCCCAAAGGCAATGTAATCAACCTAATAAGCCCACAAGCCCTACTTTCAGTCCTTTCATGGTGATCCAAAGCCTCTGTGCCCCTGTTAGTAAAAAACCTTGGGATGAGGAGAACCAAATGATGACATACAATTTAAAGGGAGCATTGCCACAGAGCTCTGTACCAGTGTTTGCACAGATCTCTTGCTCCTTATGGAAGAATAGCTCCATCTGGTGGTAAATGGGCAGGTAAATGTTTCACAGAAATGGTGGTGGGAGATGTAGCTGAGGAGTAGACCCTGCTCCTGATAAGTCCTACATGTTGCCATTGCCAAGTCGCTCCCTGGTGATGGGGGAGGAGGCTCTTGCCCCCAAAAAAGGATTCCCTGCAGAAAGGCTCAATTACATCCAGAGACATAGTGTGACCCTACAAGATCAATCTGTCTGGGGGTCACTTCTTGTGTGTTTGGACTGTGTGTAGCTGTCAGACACACTGCATGCACAGCTTAGGACCTGTGTCTCATAGCAAGTAGTAACTTTATAACATGTTCAAATGATACCATATATTGACTGAGAGTCTGATTGAAAGCTTTGAAGACCAAGTGCTAGGTCCATTGTCCTATATAGGGGGATGGGTAAGTTTATTTCAGTATTTTAGCTATTTTAGTAAGGGTGGTTAGAATTAGGGTTTAGGGGGTTAATTTTACTATTAGGGTTCGGGGTTAATTTTAGTATTAGGGTTTAGGGGGTTAATTATAGTATTAGGGTTCGGGGATTAGTATTAGGGTTTGGGGGTTAGTATTAGGGTTAGGGGGTTAGTATTAGGGTTTAGGGGGTTAGTATTAGGGTTAGGGGGTTAGTATTAGGGTTTGGGGGTTAGTATTATGGTTAGGGGGTTAGTATTAGGGTTCGGGGGTTAGTATTAGGGTTTGGGGGTTAGTATTAGGGTTTAGGGGGTTAGTATTAGGGTTAGGGGGTTAGTATTAGGGTTTAGGGGGTTAGTATTAGGGGTCGGGGGTTAGTATTAGGGTTTAGGGGGTTAGTATTAGGGGTCGGGGGTTAGTATTAGGGTTTAGGGGGTTAATTTTAGTATTAGGGTTTAGGGGGTTAGTATTAGGGTTTGGGGGTTAGTATTAGGGTTTAGGGGGTTAGTATTAGGGTTCGGGGGTTAGTATTAGGGGTCGGGGGTTAGTATTGGGTTTAGGGGGTTAGTATTAGGGGTCGGGGGTTAGTATTAGTATTGGGGTTAATTTTAGTATTGGGGTTTGGGGTGGCACTTTGGGGGGGAATCATTTATTAGGGGGGTTATTTTCGTTTTACTTTTACATTTGTAAGAGCTGACAGTTCAGCGCTGAACTGTCAGCTCTTACATAACCGCGTCTGCGATCAAACGGCCGCGTTATTCTTCATTGCTGACAGTTCAGCGTTCTAACTGCCGCGCTGAACTGTCAGCGATGAAGATGCGGCGAAGTAGTGTCCTAGACCCCTATATAGCTGCAGTGTTCATTTCAGTTTGCAGTACAAGCAAATTGCACTAGAGGGTGCTAGAGTCCTACGCTACTAATCCTGCCTCTGTCTCTAATCCTTGTCACAAGAGCTCAACACTGGCTAACTTTTGGCATGCCAGTTAATGTGGACTACACTTCCCATGATGCTCCTCAAGCCACATCGCTGCATAAGGCTATCACTGTCATAACCTGTATAAATGTGTCGGGCATCCTTATTATTATTTAATCATTTTGCAACTGTGGCCCTCCAGTTGCTGGAGGACTACATCTCCCACACTCCTCTTAGCTGACACAGCATTGTGGGAGATGTAGTCCCCCAGCAGCTGAAGGGTTACAATTGAAACCTTCTCTAACAAAATGGATTCAACATATCCTGAAATCCCTGGCCTTATATTAATATATTTTTGATACATACAGTGCCATTGATTCCAAAACATTTGCATACGCCTGACTCTCGCCAAGTGCTATAGGAAGTTATTGAAGCCAAATACAGCGCAGACCGACACAAACGAATCTTCTTAGACTTAGACGGTTCCTCAGGCTCTAGGAAACTGGTTATATAACTCTTTGTTTCTCTTCCAGTCTAAACAGTTTTGTCAACCTGCTTTCCACAAACACCCTTAGCTATATCTGGAGAATATGAGAGGTACCGGGCTGCTATGGAAGAGAATGAAAAGGAGAATACCAATGGCCATCATTTATAAAGCAATTTAAAGGGACTGTATCACCTAAACATTGTTTTTACTGTGAATGTAGCGGATAAAAAAAAATGATCTCTACACTGTATTAGCATAATTGCAAGCAAATTCCTAAATTAGGAGAAAAAATTCTCCTGGGTGTGCAATGTGGCTGATGGGGCATGTTCTGGGGTGCTGAGGTAAGTCCTGGGTCTGCACTGTGGGTGATGGGGCATGTCCTGGGGTGCTGGGGTAAGTCCTGGGTCTGCACTGTGGGTGATGGGGCATGTCCTGGGGTGCTGGGGTAAGTCCTGGGTCTGCACTGTGGCTGATGGGGCATGTCCTGGGTGTGCAATGTTGGTGGAGGGTGTGTGCCTGAATTTAGCACAAAACCAAAATACACCACTGTGCTCGCCCGCAGAGAGGTTGGTGAAATCTTTTGATCTCCACATCCATCATCTGCTAGCAAGCATTTTTTTAAGGGGCACTAAGTGGGGGACAGGTCCAGTGGTTGCAATGGCAAGTCCTGTGGGTGCAATAGCAGGTTCAGTGCATGCATGGACGAGTTCACTGGGTACAATAGCAGGTCCAGTGTGTCCTGCAATATGGTGCAGGAGCAGGTCTAGTGGATGATGCAAAGGGATGTGGGTCCAAGTCCAATGAGTGCTACAATGTGGTGCTGGGGCAAGTCCTATGGGTGCTGTGATGTGGTGCAAGGGCAAGTCCTGTGGGTGTTGTGATGTGGTGCAAGGGCACATCCAGTGGGTGTTGTGATGTGGTGCGGGGGCAAGTCCTATGGGTGCAAATAAAAAAACATGGACAGCGTGATAATATTTGCAAAAAATAAAAGTATCTATTAACCTCTCAGGACAAAGATTACTACATAAAAACAGTAATTCTTAAATAATGACAATCCATACATATGGTCAATATGAAGTAACTGAAAACATTAGCATTCCTTCCAACATGATGAAGATGCTTGTCACTGAGAAATGCAACCCCACAGTGGCAAAAATAGAATAGTTTGCAGGACATGCGTGTTTGATTCCTCTTACACACGGAATGCCATAAAAAATGAAATATGACAAGCAGTTTACACATGAAGCAATATTTACTAGAAAAACGTTTTTTCCCCCTGCTTTATATATATATTTATAAATTAACATTCAGCGTTTGGGGGGTTGTCTTATAGTCAGGGTGGTCTTATATTCAAACAAATACATTACATAATTCATAAACACTTCTCTGACAAATTAAATTAAATTTATTGTCATTTACTGGAAGGATATATACATACATAATGAGGAAAACTGTGTTATGCCACTATCAATATCTGGGTAACTAAAGACTGATGGGAGCTATGTTATAATAAAACTTTGACTGTTTGGCTAACTATATGTTGATGGGAGCTATGTGATTGTGTCTGGCTAACTATATAGCCATAGAAGCTATAGATTTTCTCTAAATTCACATCTAAACCAAAATCTGGGGGGGAGGGGAAGGGGATCCATCCCATTCCTCCACTCCCATTTTTCTTATGCCCATGGCCAAGTAAATTTGTTTGCATGCCAGTCTAAGCACATGTACCACGTGTTCACCATTGCTGCATGTGGATTTATAGAGTGACATAATTGTTGTCAGAGCCAGGACTGTGGAAATAGTGCTTGAGGCGTCTGACGTCAGCACAACCTCAAGGATTTAATCAGTAGGCATCCTGCCAGCGATATTTTAGGGGTATGCTACACGGAGATATTGTCATTGAATGGTAAACCTACATGATATGAGAAATCAATCAGAAAAGTTAAAGGTAAAAAGAAAGGAAGAGAGGAACAAAGGGCACAGGGTATTATTAAAAATTAAAAATAAAAATTGAAAATAAAAATATATTTAACCTGTAAGATGCTGCACTGTGCTTCTTAGATGTTGGTTCTATTGGCTTGGGCGGTTAACTATATGACAAGGATATGACAGACCAGGGAGACCCTGGTGGTCCTGTCTCACACGGTAACAAGAAGGGGCTCCCTGAGATGAATGACTTGGACCACCAGCCTTCTTACATAGACCCCGGCAGTTCTAGGATACAAGTAGGTGAAAAGAGCAAATATACCAAGGATCTCCTTACAATTGGGACAGTTAAATGGACTCCAAAATCTAAACAATACTTATATTTAGGGTTGCCACCTTTTCTACAAAAAAATATCGCCCATACTACTCAGTGCTGTATTTACCGCAAGGCATCCTAGGCGGATGCCTAGGGCAGCAAATTTTGGGGGGCGGCAGCGCCCCCCAGCACTGAAAAAAAAAGACCGCGCTTGCACACACGCACACACTGGAGACAGTGTGTGTGTGACTGAGTGTGATGGGAATCAGAGTGTGTGTGATGGGAGACAGTGTGTGTGACTGAGTGTGATGGGAATCAGAGTGTGTGTGATGGGAGACAGTGTGTGTGACTGAGTGTGATGGGAGTCAGAGTGTGTGTGATGGGAGACAGTGTGTGTGACTGAGTGTGATGGGAGTCAGAGTGTGTGAGATGGGAGACAGTGTGTGTGACTGAGTGTGATGGGAGTCAGAGTGTGTGTGATGGGAGACAGTGTGTGTGATGGGAGGCAGTGTGTGTGACTGAGTGTGATGGGAGTAGGAGTGTGTGACTGAGTGTGATGGGAGTAGGAGTGTGTGAGTGATGGGAGTATGAGCATGATGTGAGCCTGAATGTTATGTGTGATGTGGGGTCATGAAATGGAGGTGATGGGGCATGTCTTAGGTGTGTAACGTGGGTGTGCAGCTTGGGTAGGGGGGTGCCCGGGGCAGCACAAAATCAAGATACACCACTGATACTACTGTCTCCATAGACTTAACATCGGCCTCCAGACAACCTGTACGATACCAGCCAGGTGGCAGCCCTACTTATATTGTGAATGAAGAGAATAAAAACAATGGTCTATGCATTGTGCTAGCAGAATTGCAAATAAAGGCAAACAATAAAATAAAACAGTGTTTTAAATGTGTGTGGGTGGAGTCTCCTGCTTATGACATCACCTGTGCCACGCTATGCAAATGAACTGCTCTTCAGTGGGAAATGTGTCATCTGCATTTCAAACCGCAAGGTGATGTCATAAGCACAAAGTAAGAATAAAACATTGATTATTTCATTGATTTCCCTTCTGATCACCTGCGAAAGCTACCTGGGGTCGGTAAGATAGGGCCATCCTAGTTGGGATCCTGATCCTCTCCTTGCACCTTCTGTGTTTATTCACTTTAAATGGATGAAGCATTGCAATGTCTGGTGAGTAAATATCAGGCTTCATTGTCCCATTCCCCTGTTGGTTTCAGACTTCCCCTCCAGGTTTTTATTGAGCGGTTTATTTGGCGGCAAGTGACCTATATTGCCAGTTTTATAGAGCGCCTGCAGCACTCTCTTCCCCTGAGTAGAGCAAGTAAACAGTACCTGGAATTTCTAATGACATGGAGGATGCTGTCATCTTCCCAGATACTTTCCGACTGACCTACATTTGGCCTGGCAAACCGTAACCCCATCCATTTATTGCAGTACCTTGGAAGAAGAGCAGGAGGCCAAAGGATGGTGAGGCCTGGTGTGTGTTGTAGGCCAGTGCTCTACTTTTCCCTACTGGGATAAAACCCTATCCCCTGTGTTCATTGGACCTCAGTTTAAGTCATCACAAGTGTTTTTTTTTTCTTTTCTTTAATACTTACTCCTTATATTCTGTAGCACTTATTCAAAAAAGGACTCAAGTTGGCTAGAAATACACTCCGAGCTTCTGTGGACCTTGCAAAGCTCAACTCTTCTCTTCGGAAACATTGCCCGTGATGTCGTAATGTTGACCTTCGTGGCCATGTCCCCACTCAAAGTGTGGGCTTTTTTTTTTCAAAGTTGACCTCTAAGTCTCCATGTTGTGCTAATGTCTTCTGTGCACATTATCTCGATGGGCAGCCATTGATAACTACTTATCTTGGCGTGCAGAGACTGGGTTGGAAAACTGATCTTGCTTGCAATGTCTTTCCTGATAGGACTTAGAATTATAGTAGGGGGGAAGTCACATTTGACAAGCAATTCCTAGGCCATGTTGGTGCAATCAGCAGGAACTTTCATTCCATTGGTTTCCATGGAGATTGCGCCACTTATAGAACTCTACCCCCGACTGGCCTTTACCCATAACCCTTAGGGGATACCATACCATGACATTAGCCAATGCTACGATTCTAGATACTAGATTCTCTTTTTCCTGCTCCCCACCTTTGATTTCTGGACTATTTAATGATTTTGCCTGTGGATTTTCCATTTATTACCTTGTCTCAAGGTTCAAACCCCTGGACTCTGTATCGGTCACCCCCTCCCTCGAACCCGAGCTTAGCTCCCCCCCTAACCTGCGTTATTTGTCTCTGCTTCCCACCCTGTTCCTTTAAGAGATGTTTACTGCTAAGCCTTAGGCATCTGGCAAATATACCATCTGTATTTCAGAGGAATCCTGAATATCTTTACCAACACAGACAATTAACTTTAAAACCGTAAGTCAGGCCTCTAAATCAACAGAGACGGGACTTTTTATACAAATGAAGAAAAGGAGGAAACTTTAACAGAACAAAAAAACAAAAACAAAAATATACTAGCAGGTTTAGCTTGCTAATTACACCAGTGCTGGTTAACCTTGGCACTGCATGTGCTCATTCCCGGCTTGACATCAGTATACATTGCTTCCTCCTTGTAGGTAGAAATATTGTATTTATTTAACCGTTTAACCCCTACTTTGCATGGCTGGTTTAATGCGCCAGAAGAGGAGCTAAGCCCACCCAGTTTTACTACCTCCAGGATTATTAAGAAGAATATTAGCCGGTATAGAGGGGTTATATTTGCGATAGTTCTATCTCTGCCTAAGACAAGAATAGCAAATTGTGCCCCCCCCCCTTTTTTGTAGAAAAATAAAATCAGATATCACCCTGTCTTGTTGTGCTTAGCTGGTTGGGAGGTTCATTACCCCCCCCCCCCCCCGGGGGGGGGGGGGGGGGGGGCTTTTTTGTAGCCAGACTGCTCCTGTACTTAGAGCCGCAAGTTGGTTGGGTGCTCAGCTGGGACGCGACAATATGGCTTCCAATTCCATGCTCTGCCTGGGGTGTAACTGGCACTATAGAAGACAGGGCACCAGTCTAGTCATGTAGCTATCATCGCTGCCCCACCTCAGTTATGTGCACCGAAGCCCAGTGCCTCAGATGCTCCTTGTTATTGGGCGACACAATCCCCCTTCTGTTTTTACTACCATATAATAACAACATGAACTTTGGCAGGGTCTCTCGGCAGCTTGGCTCCAGTTCCCGCTAGAGAACGCATTGACCTTTCCCTCCAGGTTGGGGATCTACGGATCGACTTCCTTTCAGTTTTTCTTGGACATCTCCCGAGTGGGGCCAACACTGAACCCAAATCTGGATCACTTGAGAAAGTTTGTTCACGGCGTCCATTCAATTCTCAGAAACGAGTTCTAAGTGGATCTGACTTGACCGCACACCATCGCCAAACCTCAAAGCTCAACGGTTTAACGGACAAACTCCGAGGGTAGGCAAGAGTGTCAAGCGCCAACTCTATGCAAAAATATCACTTCCTTCTTTCGTCTCACGTGCCCCCACCGCCCAGGCCTATATTTTAATCAAGTCATTAATGGGCAGACACACCCAACACATGAAACAATTATATTGTTTTCTTTTTTCTAGTCCAAGTTCCTGATGAAATGTCCCCTTCTCTGTTGATTTAGATGCTTGGCTTATGGTATTACCGTTAATTGTTTTGCGGTAAGCCTCATCCTTCTACAGGAATACCTTATTTTTCCCGTAGATGTGGTTGGCTGGGGATGAATGTTTGAGTTGGTAAAGTTCTTGTATTTTTCCTCTAATTTGCTGTAGCCAAGTAATCGACACGAGAGAGAAAATAAGGAAGAACTTGATCCTTAATGTTTACTCCATTGAAGTCTAGTTGGTTCAAGCGTGAATGCTTGCCCTGGCTAACAGCTGGTTGGCCGAAAGAACTTGGAAAAGTCCCTTAGAACAGTGCCTCTTATACCTGTCCTCAAGGACCCCCCAACGATCCAGGATTTAGGGATTACCCAGTCGTGTTTAAATAAGAATATGTATAACCCCTGGTGTGGTTTCCTAACCCCACCAGGTTCAGTATGACGGTGGCCGTGTGCGACTTGTACCACAAATTTTAAAACCCTCTCCTCATCACAAAGATGGAGGAAAAAGCCTACTGCCAGCAGCCAATCAAAGGATTTACTTCAATGGAGACCCCAGCATTCCATTGTGCAGTGGAGGGGGCTGGAATGTCGGAACCGCTGGATGATGCAGTATGCCCACTTTGCCCAAGGGAAGGACACTTTTTACAGTAAATTTTTGGTAGCACAAAGAACGTTTGTCATACTGTAGTAAAATGAATAACTAAATGTTATATTTTTTTTTTACTTTTGTGATGTCGGCTGTCGGCGACCGCATTCCTCCAGACTGGACACAGCCGAGAGTAAACCTGCGTCTATCTGTTAAGCTACACATCGGGTTTACTTGGAGCGATGTAGGACATGTTTTTTTAACCCTTGCTTACAAAAAAAGAGGTATTTTAGACTTACTTGCTTCAAAAAGGGTTAAAAAAAAGTTTAAATATCCTTTAACAATAAACAGTTATCAAACAGTACAGGGTAAGTTAGACAGGGTCCAGGACAGTTTTTCGCAGCTGCTTCTTCAGTACGGCAGTTTGAACGAGGAACTATCAGGGGTGAAGTGTCAGTGCTTACAAACATACACCCCCCTAATACATTTACACTCTTAAAAGTGACCCCGAACCCCCATACAAATCCCCCCAACCTAAACACTAATACTAACACTACCCCCAAACCCTATTACAAACATTAACACCCTGAACCCTAATACTACCCTCCCCGAACCCTAATAATACCCTCCCCGAACCCTAATACTAACATTAACCCCCCTGAACCCTAATACTAACATTAACCCCCCCTGAACCCTAATAATACCCTCCCTGAACCCTTAACCCCCCTGAACCCTAATACTAACATTAACCCCCCAAACCCTAATACTAACATTAACCCCCCTGAACCCTAATACTAGCATTAACCCCCAAACCCTTATACTAACATTAACCCCCCAAACCCTAATACTACTCCTGAACACTAATACTAACATTAACCCCCAAATTCTAATACTAATACCTACTCCCCCTGAACCCTGATACTAACATTAACCCCCCAAACCCTAATACTACCCTCCCTGAACACTAATACTAAAATTAACCCCCCAAACCCTAATACTAATACTACCCCTGAACCCTAATACTAACATTAACCCCCCAAACCCTAATACTACCCCTGAACCCTAATACTAACATTAACCCCCCAAACCCTAATACTACCCCTGAACCCTAATACTTACATTAACCCCCCAAACCCTAATACTACCCCTGAACCCTAATACTTACATTAACCCTCCAAACCCTAATACTAATACTACCCCTGAACCCTGATACTAACATTAACCCCTCCGAACCCTAAAATTAACATTAACGACTCCGAACCCTAATACTAACATTAACCCCCCCAAACTCTAACACTAACCCCCCCAAACCCTAATACTATCATTAACCCCCCAAACATATAAACATATATTAAGAAAACGTCTGGCGTCCTCCGGTATTACTGATCTACCTTTTTGCGAGCGCTGTGCGTCAGCTTCCAGATTAGAAGTTACAGGTGAAATTGGCTACGATGTTACTATTTACTTTATTACGTATTGTTTCCAATGTAAAGAGGTGGATTTAATATCCTGGTGTTATTACATGTAACGCTAAACGTGTGAACACGAAGCACATTCCTGACCAAACCCCGAGTCACGTTTCAGGATTTAGAATCCAAACACCAGTGTCTGTAATAATCTGCCAGGGATCATCACTCTATCCATTACCTGAACATGATTCATTGCTAATTGTACAGACACAAGTAAAGCACAGTCCTAATTGTGCTCTTTGTTTTGAGGGGTAATTCATTTTGTGCCCCTCATACAGATCTTTTTATTTTTTTTTTTCATTTTTCAAATTATAACTTTTATTTTTTGTAGCCCCCCCCCTCCCCCCATAGATATAACAGATAACAGAACACTGGGTGGGTAGTGGAGAATTTTGGGAACCACTGTTTTTGCATGATGTTACAGGGCTTGGAAATAACAATACTCCAACCCCATACACAGCATTATACCAGCCCCACAGCATTGTATCATTATACCAACCCCATAGCATTGTATCATTATACCAACCCCATAGCATTGCATCATTATACCAGCCCCATAGCATTGCATCATTATACCAACCCCATAGCATTGCATCATTATACCAAATCCATAGCATTACATCATTATACCAAATCCATAGCATTACATCATTATACCAGCCCCATAGTATTGCATCATTATACCAGCCCCATAGCATTGCATTATTATACCAACTCCATAGCATTGCATCATTATACCAGCCCAATAGCATTGCATCATTATACCAGCCCCATAGCATTGCATCATTATACCAACTCCAAAGCATTACATCATTATACCAGCCCCATAGTATTGCATCATTATACCAGCCCCATAGCATTGCATTATTATACCAACTCCATAGCATTGCATCATTATACCAGCCCAATAGCATTGCATCATTATACCAGCCCCATAGCATTGCATCATTATACCAACTCCAAAGCATTACATCATTATACCAGCCCCATAGTATTGCATCATTATACCAGCCCCATAGCATTGCATTATTATACCAACTCCATAGCATTGCATCATTATACCAGCCCCATAGCATTGCTTAGAGGCAGGGCTCTCTACCTAATGTATCAGTCTGTCTCTGTTTGGCTAACATACTATGTAGTTGGCAGTATATTAATAAATGATAATGTAATAACAAATCTTAGGTGTTGCAACATGGGCAGTGTTAGGTCTCCAAAAGATCTGCCCATGGCAATGAGAAATAGGTGTATATGTAGTTATTGCTTATATTATATAAACGATGTATATGATGCACTAACTAGACATGTGCATTCGTTTTTGGACGAATGCATTTTTGTCCAAAAAACGAATAACGAAAATGCTAAACTAACCAAAGCTGAATGGTTAATAAACGAAAATCATTCGTCCATTCGTCCATTCGTGCTATTGGCATTCTATAAACCGAAATAGAGTCGGTTTATAGAATACCAATAGCATTACATACATTCCATAAACCGACATAATGAACGACTTTCGGTTTATGGAATGCATGTAATGCTATTGCTATTCCATAAACCGAAATAGAGTCCCCATTCATACGAAAAGGTCAATTAACCTATTCGTATGAATGGGAACTCTATTTCGGTTTATAGAATAGCAATAGCATTACATGTATTCCATAAACAGAAAGTCTATAAACCGAAAGATATTCGGTTTATAGACTTTCGGTTTATGGAATACATGTAATGCTATTGCTATTCTATAAACCGAAAGTCTATAAAACGAACGTCGTTCGGTTTATAGACTTTCAGCTTATGGAATACATGTAATACTATTGGCTTTCTATAAACCGAACTAGAGCCCCCATTCATAAGAATTTCTTATGAAAGGGGACTCTAGTTCGGTTTATAGAAAGCCAATAGTATAACGAACGAATAAAACGAAACGAAAATAATGAACGAATTTCGTCTGAAACGAATGCAGTAATGAACGAAATTCGTTTTAGACAAAATAAAAAACATTTTCGTCCGAATGGACGAAAACGAAACGAAAATTTTAGTTTTGCACATGTCTAGCACTAACAAGACTTACCCCAGCACCCCTCTCCCCTCCTCCCTCGAATTTTGCACCTTGGGCAGGGTCACCGGCTGCCCCCTCGTAGTTACCCTGCTGACTGCACTGATCCCCTAACATTTTTTTTATGGTTTTCCATAGAAGTACCCTTTCTTTGGCTCCCAAAAAATAACTGGTCTGGCTCCTAAATTTCTCTATTTGGCACCTTAAAAGCCTACAGTTTTTTCTCTCTCAAGCCCCTTTCAATAAATCAACGTTTTGTAATTGTTCCTAGTGTTTTTTTGGGGGCGGGGGGGGGGGGGGGGGGGGGGCGGGAATAGTAAGGTTAAAGCTGTGTGTTTACCAGTCTGTCTATTTGACATTCTGTCCCTTTGATTCCCTGCCTTGTGTGTGTGCTTCTGTTATGATGCTAGGCTGACTGTACTGTGTGTACTATGCATGTGCCCAGGATAAGGCCCTACTTCTCAAACTCGCCACCTCACAATGTTTAGTTCCTGTATTGCCTCCTTTAATAAACTTTCCCATGCAGGCAAAGATCTCCAAGCCAAGCTGGTAGAACAGAAAGTGCTCAGTATCCCAGGTCCTTATCTCAGCCAATCAGATGTCCTTATCTCAGGTACAATGAATGTGAATACTGCCAAGCAGCCTTTCTATCAAAGCAGAGCAGGTTGTTCTATATACAGATGCCATCAGCTTGGTGCATTTCCAATGTTTACCACTTTAGGCCACTTTAACTGAATGGAAGCTAGCTACTACAGAAAACTAGCCAGAAACCAGCAGGAATCAAAATGGATAGAAAGAAAGAATGAGAAAAGAGGTATAGAAAGAAATGAAGGAAGGAAGGAAAGAAGGAAAGAAGGAAGGCAAGAAGGAACTAGGAAGGAAGGAAGGAAGGAAGGCAAGAAGGAAGGAAGGAAGGAAGGAAGGAAGGAAGGAAGGAAGGAAGGAAGGAAGGAAGGAAGGAAGGAAGGAAGGAAGGAAGGAAGGAAGGAAGGCAAGAAGGAAGGAAGGAAGGAAGGAAGGAAGGAAGGAAGGAAGGAAGGAAGGAAGGAAGGAAGGAAGGAAGGAAGGAAGGAAGGAAGGAAGGGAAGGAAGGAAGGAAGGAAGTTAGGAAGGCAAGAAGGAAGGAAGGAAGGAAGGAAGGAAGGAAGGAAGGAAGGAAGGAAGGCAAGAAGGAAGGAAGGAAGGAAGGAAGGAAGGAAGGCAAGAAGGAAGGAAGGAAAGAAGGAAGGAAGGAAGGAAGGAAGGAAGGAAGGAAGGCAAGAAGGAAGGAAGGAAGGAAGGCAAGAAGGAAGGAAGGAAGGAAGGAAGGAAGGAAGGAAGGAAGGAAGGAAGGAAGGAAGGAAGGAAGGAAGGAAGAAAGGAAGGAAGGAAGGAAGGAAGGCAAGAAGGAAGGAAGGAAGGAAGGAAGGCAAGAAGGAAGGAAGGAAGGAAGGAAGGAAGGAAGGAAGGAAGGAAGGAAGGAAGGAAGGAAGGAAGGAAGGAAGGAAGGAAGGAAGGAAGGAAGGAAGGAAGGAAGGAAGGAAGGAAGGAATTACGACAGGAAGGAAGAAGAAAAAAAAAAGGGGAAAAAAATCTGTGATTTAATTATGGCCCAAGAACTCATCATTGTTGATCTCCAATTCCTTGAAATGGACAGCTCCACTGCCATGAGTATCTTGTACAATATTTTTGTATCTGTCAATTTCAAGGGCGGGAGGTTTACATGAAGAACAGCCAAATACTTTTCTATTTCTGACCCCAATAACCTTCAGATATGGAAAAATATTTTTTTTGTTATCAGTGGACAACTCCACCATCTATGCAAGAAATCCCCTCAAATCAGTGCTACATCTCCATCAGGTCGCGGGAACTTTTTACATCATCTTGTTGGGGCCAGGTACCTCCAATTTATTATCTGATATTGGATTTTGTTTCGCTTTGGACAGTGGATTGCCCCACAAGTCCGAGTCCGACCAAACACATCTGTCTGGTTCCATTTGTAATTCTGAACCATCCTGATCGGAAGGAGTTACAACCTCTGAAACACTGCCCTGATCTGATCCACCCAGCCTGCTGGCAGATCATGAATCTGTTGTGACCCACTATAACTTAGACTGACTGTAGATCCTCCATAAAGCCACCAATCACATCACTATTTGGGGAGAAGGGAAGCAATTGTGAGATGCTGGGTTTGTGGCTCCTTGGGGGGGACCAGAAGCACCATGTTTTGTAACATCAGGACATTTCATTATAGTGTGCCGGGGGAAAGGCGCCAGGCAGGCAGCCAGACTTTTTTTTTCCTGGGAGGGACAGGGTATTGTGTTGGTTAATTAGGTCACGCTCTATTGTAAGTTGTGAAGTCATTATGTGTCTGATGCAATTATGTGTGTATTGTGTTGTTGAGTGAATTATGCTCTGTTATCTGATGTTGTGCAGAAGATAAATCCGTGTTGTGGTTTAATAAAAGATAATTTCTGTTTTACTCCAACGTTGGTGTTGTTTGGTGCTCGGGTTAGATTTCTTTACACAGCGGGTTTTGTTGGTTCCAGTGCCGAGGAAGCCGTGTCTGATGGAGACACACTGCCGGGATGTCCACTTTCACCGTCACACTGATAAATTGTTAATTTTTTTGTTGACAAGAATCCCACTTTCAAAACAAATCCTTGGTTCTTGGAAAACAGAAACGTCCAGTTATAAAACAAACACAGCCTTGGCAGTGCCTCTCCGGCCCTGCCCTTCTCGCAGCCAAGAGAGTGCATGACACACAGAGGGAAATCTACAACAGCTTTTATCGGCTCTGAGTGAAGAGATTAAATCTGGCCGCTTGTAACCCGGAGAACGGAAAGTCCAGGTCCTACAAGGTCAGACGCAGGATGTTTTCATCAACATTGTCCAACAAGTACCACATGGGATTCAGATTCAGCAAAAAAGTCTAAATTCCAAATGATCATGAATATTTGTGGGGTTTTTGACAGAAGGACACAAAGTTTCAAGGTTGTGTTGGACCTTAGAGCCACTAGATGGACAACCACCTTCTGAAACGGTCCAGCTTTTTCATAGGAAGTTCCACATACCATTCAGGGGCATCCATAGGGGGAGGGAGGGCATATTCTCTTAAATGATGTAATGCAATAATGGTACACTACTGATATTGGTTCTAAAAAAAAGTGTCCTATCAAAGTAAGACAACTCTTTGGAATTAAAGGCAAACCAAGAATGACCTTGAAGAGACATGCCCGATCTGCCTGCCTGGACTTGGTACCCACTCCGCGCCAACGAGCAGACGATTACGTTTATGTTTTTTAAGGACAATGGGTCAACGAGAGACACATTCGCGATGCAACTTGATCATCTGCGGACCGCAAGCTTTAGATCGTAAGCTTGTGAGCAAGGCTCTCTCACTCGCCATTAATGAAGGCATGACAATCCGGATTGGTCTTATCCTTCAAAAGCCCCTTTAGGACGATGCCTCAGTCTTTTTTTTTTTTTTTTCAGAAAACACATATCCGGGACAGTCGCCTCTCTTATAATGTGTGGAAATAAGATTGCATCCCTCGGGGACAAAAGGAGTCCAACATAAGTATCAGTTTTTGCATTTATTGTTTTTTTTTAATGTTTTATAAGAAAATGTACACATCTAATAATATAGAACTGTACATGTCGGTATGTCGGTATCAGTGTCCTATCCAACCAATGAAGGATGAGCAAGGCATTGATTCCACCTGTCATTGGCTGCATTCTTTTTCATCTCTCACCTCTCATTGGCCTGGTGAAAATCGGAACAATGCTCCTTTAGGACGGTGTCCCCAGAGTCCCCAGACTAGGAAAATGTGCTTGTGGTCGGTCATAAAGGACTTCCGGCTAACTTTGGAACTACTGGGTGGAATTGTCAGATTTTTAGTTATGTTCATATTTAAAGTATGCTGATTCTGAAAATGTATGTTTTATATCAATGTGATGCATACTTTGAAAGTTATTAATATTGTGTAAAAACTGTATATTTTCTGCCTGTGATAATTAAGTTAGTCTATTGTGTGGAGATAATTGTATCACAGACAGGGGGGGATTTTGCTGTAATTGCTGGGAGTGTATTGTACGTATTGATTGGTTGTTCTTCAAAACCCTGTGGGTGGTCCTATGTGTGGAAAATGGGCATAAAAGCAGAGTGTTTGATTAAAATCCAGAGATCTTCTTGACCCTCAACATGTAGTCCTATCTCGTGATTGGAGGGGAAAGCTATACTCACACTGGGGATTGCTATGTTCTGCATACTCCCTTGAGCTTTAATCACTTAGCTCTTTTAAGAGCTTGTTCCTGATACGCTCTCCTGGAGGAGAGGTCTTCCCAACACGGTCCTGGAGGACAGAAGCTGATCCAGGGTGGACAGAAGACGGCGAGACTCCAGTTAAGCTACGGTGGTTGTGGAGTCTGCGGTGGTTGTGGAGTCTGCGGTGGTTGTGGTGTCCGGTGCGGTGCTTGTGGTCCTCGGCGCAAGCTAGGAAGCGTCCATCAACGGAAGGTACTTGGTCGGAGTACGGGGAGTTCAGTTACATACACTATAGCATTTTTTATATGTACACAACTTTATAATATGATTTTTTTTTAAATCTCACTTTCAGCAACTTAGATCTCTGGCACAGACCCACGTGGGTGTTTTTATTCCTCCAACCACTAATCCTCATGTTCCTCCCTAGCTAATTCAGTTTGCAGAACGTACCAAAAGGCTTCTTTTACTACCAAATTCTCAGAAGTACCTCTGCCTTCTCTTAGCATAAGGAGCATGCAAAATGTACCAAGGGCATACTCTAAAATTCCCAGAAATACCTGTATGTTGAAATCACCCACGTGTTCGAATCAACTTGATATTTAAAGGGACCCAGTTGCCACTAATAAAATGGCTATGTTCTTTACTAAAAGGAAGATTCAGTTCCAATTATGGGCTTGTAAATCTATGACTGGAATGCAATTCCTACTACTTGCCAAGGTCCACTCCAAAAAACAGTGTTACTGCAAAGTCGTATATGCCAGGGCTGTAGAGGAAATCCATTTGCAGAGATATTGGATTGTATGCAGGGTTAGTCTAGGCAAGCAAGGCCTCTCTCGCCACGGGGCCCGGGCTGCACCACTTTTAGCCATCCTCCATAAACGAGACTGGGGTGGGAATGATATGATAGGAAGGCCCCAAGCTCAGGTAGGCTCCATATTGTGAACCCAAGCCTCATGCACAGGCACAAGAGTGAGTAGAGACTCCCTCTCTGTCACCACTCTCACAACGCCATACCTCCCAGCTTCTTCCCCGAGCAATGCGGAACCGCGGGGGCGGGGTTTGGAAGGGAGGGAGTGACAGCACTGTATTCAAAACTGGAAAATGAAAATCAGGAGAGCGGGACAGTTTGGTGGGGGCATGAACACCTTCCTCTCAGATATGTGGATCTGATCTAGAGAAGAGCTGGTATAACGGCCAATGAAAACTGGGTAAGAACGCGTCGGGGGCCCAAACCACTGCTCTCAGTGTATGCCTATCTCTGCAACTCATCGACCAGCAAATCAATCTTGGCTGCTTATTGATGCCCATTACTTATGTGAAATCGCACCGAGGGTCACTAAAAATGTCCTTCCCGGGCCAGCCTCTCCTGACTGTATCTAGAATATGTCACGCTCCACAGGGGAGTGTAAAATTAATGAATGAACTGCGTCGTCCTGTGGAGATCAATGAAATGGCCCACAGTGGAAGACCCTGCCCAGCAACTGTGGCGTACAGAGCCATGTGTACCCAAGCCTGTTGAATAGATCATCCTAACCATTGCCGAGCCAAGATACCTGCTTTCTCCAAAGTGCTCAGGTCCTGTCATATGTTATGGCAACTAGGTGACATGTAAACAAACAATATAATGTATAATAATAATATATTCCTTCTTCTATACTGTTAATCATCGAGCCACAGATGTTTAACACGTAGCAGCATTATCACACAGAGACAAGCTGGCCTTTTGGGACAAGGTAACAGTTACCCCCCCCCCCCCCTATACTTGGGAATGGGTCAAGGTTTAAAATCTCCAGTTCCTGCTATGTCCACTAGGGGGCATCATCATGGAGCTGTACCTAACATGACATTAGGGTATATTAGTAATTAGTAAAGGCCTAGGCTCAGCCACAGTCCAATGGAAAACTGTACTTAAAGGAGTCATGTCATCTTTGGTTTGTACGCAGTCTGTAATTCTGTGATTTCAGCCCCCATCACCTCTCCCCATTTTAATAAGGGGCAAAAGCATTTGTTATTATTGATAGTATATAACTCATTAGTGCTGTCATTACTCTTCCTTTCAGTTATGTCATGTGGCCTCTTCAGGAGAAACCAGGACAAGTTTTTAAACCTGTCCTTGTTTGTATTCTATTGTGCAAACAATGGCTTGGATTCTGGTAATTGTGAGCAGTATCCCTAATAAACACATCACATAATATTCTGTTACCGTCTACACTAACAGCTCCCACCAGGGATTGGTAAAATAGGCAAACAAGGTCCCCAGAGTCTGTGGCATCGGTCGGGGAATTCAATAGATC
The DNA here is from genome assembly GCA_036172795.1 of Pelodytes ibericus. NCBI lineage: Eukaryota > Metazoa > Chordata > Amphibia > Anura > Pelodytidae > Pelodytes > Pelodytes ibericus. The sequence goes on along the minus strand of CM069860.1, from coordinate 11,399,989 downwards.
AGGTTTGTCCGGCACAGTAGACGACGACCATGAGAAATGTCTGTATCTCCCACTGTTATGGTTGCCAGCATCGGCCATGTTTCCAGGGACACATATTTGTTCCACATGCTGCAGAAAGAGCATGCAAAGTGCAGCCCGGCAGTATGTAGGATGGATATACGCACAGACACAATCCAATTAATGAATCATTGTAGGTCCTATGAGATCTCCACCCTGATTAATTAATTGGACTGTGTCTGTGCGTATATCCATCCTACATACTGCCGGGCTGCACTTTGCATGATCTTTCTGCAGCATGTGGCACAAATATCTGTCCCTGGAAACATGGCCGATGTTGGCAACTATGCACTGCCCTCCCTGTAACCCTATTTTGGAGGGACAGCCCCTCTTTTATACCCAGATGCCCCTGTTGTGACTACTTCCTAGGAACTGAGAATATTTGCCACGGATCGCAGAGCTCCACAGAATTAGAGCTACTTTGGCCTTTAACTTTGCAATCCCCTGTCATTCTCTCTTTCACGAAAATGTGGAGCCGAAGCATTATTTCAGACCCAAAAAGTGTCTGGATGTGTAAAAAAAAACACTCCCCTCCCCCCCCCCCCCCTATTCCATTTTTTTTTTTTTATCTGTGTCTGTGTTATAAATCCCCCCTTGGAAATGTGTTGGGTACAGTGGGAAGTGGAGAGAGAAGTCGTAACACCCTTATCAGGATGATGGGAGTGGCAGTCCATTAACACCTGGTAATAAACAGCTGCCTTGATCAAGGCTGTATTCGCTCCATGACATCTGTAAGACCAGCACCCAATCTGCCCAGCGGATAAGTATAGTCTGAGAATCTGCAGCTAATGTGTATATATTGAGACAAGGCACAGCACACCTTCAAAGCACACACAGATATTCAGAGCGGGATTGATTTTTTTAGCACATGCCAGAAGTGTATTGTTTGGTTAGACAATGCCTAGCGCTCTGCCCAATGAGATCACATGATCAGGAGCGGCGACACACAGGCTCCATACATTGAGCCAGACTTAACCCTTAGGGTTCCAAGAGGGAACGCACCACATTCCACAAATGGAACCTTTTCTTTGTCCACATTCCGTTAGAATCGTAGCGATGGAAGATTCCAGTGTGGCTAGATAGGAAAAGAACCATGCAAAGCAACAAAGAAAATAACTAGTGACAGAATATTACAGCTAATGTTTAATGCATTAATAAAAAACAAGAGTTAGTAGAGTAACTATGGAAGGGGGGTGGGGGTGGGAATCTGCCCCGGGAGGCACTTTTTTGGGGGGGCGGCACACAAAAGACGCTAAGACGTCCTTCACTTAACAGCTCATTGTGGCCCCCTGCTTTGAGTGGCCTCAATCTCACAGGGGAAAATGTAGCTGACGCTCAAACACACTGTGCCCAAACCAGGGGATGCCGCTGTGACATCACAAGTGACGTCACAAAGTCTCATGAGACCCTCATGAGGGGAATTAATTAATTAATTAATCGGGTCACTGCCACTGTGTCAATGGCTGCCGATCACCTTGTCATCGGGGCCAGGAACACAAGGAATGGTGACTTGTATTTTTTTTCGTAGGGCGGCAAACTCAGGCACCGCCCGGGGCAGCAAGAGTCCTAGCTACGTGACTGTTTCGAGCACTTAGCTTTTACTAAATCCTCAGAAAGATGCTTTTTTTTCTCTCCATCGTTTAGAAAGCCAATGGGAGGCTTGACATTAGTGATGCATGCCGGGGGCATGGAGGTATCCCTATATATGTTTAGGGAGAGGCATGGAGACGAACTGAGCAGGTGCATGCACCCATGTTACTTTTATTGAGGGGTCCTCAGCGCACGCACAGGTTGTCTCAGCATATAGCTGTCAGCTGTACAATTTTCAAATCTAAGCCACAAAACGGAGGAGTGCAGTCCACTGTGCAGGAGGAGAATGATGCAGTGTGCCCACTGTGCCCAAATAAGTTTTATTTTAAACTCTGTTACATTTGCTTCAGCCCCATGTATTAGAGTGCATGGGAGGGCTACTTGTATAACATTCAAGATCCCGACATTCCAACAATGTGCCCTAAATCCGTTCGTCATTTCGGAGGCACAATATCGGGGGCCCGAATACCCCGGGGTGGGGGTCTACCCAAATGTATAGATAATTTGTCATCATTTTTTTATTCTCTCATTCAGTGTGAGCAATGTGTAGGATGACACAGTCCCTTTAATACTCATGCCCAATATCCGGGATGTTGGTCACTATTATTTATTATACTCTGGGCCCCGTGACGTCAGCTGATCAGCCATGTTTACTCTGTGAGTAACAATCTGCTCACACTTCCATGTGTAGACCAGAATAGGCCTGGTAAACACCCAAGACACAGATTATGGGTCTATAAAAAGAACAAGTTCTGTTCCCCAGAAATAATGACTTGTTAATAAACCTTTCCTTAAAAACAAACATTTTTTTAATCGATTCCAATAATTAAATATTTGTTTCTGAATAAATGCAGCTATAAAAAAAAAAAAATAACAAGGCTGTTGTTTATTAAACCCACAATGTTTGTGATGAAGGATATAATACTCCTATAATAAAGCAATGACTCTACCCCCAACTCCTCCAACTACCATATATGGATGTGACTGGGGTCGTGAGGGGGAGGGGGTGGGGTTAGAGGATCTCATAGGCGTTAGAGGCAGATACAGAGCTATTTCGTATTGTGATTATGAATAACAACGTTTTATGCCAGTGAGGACCATTGATAGTTTATTCCTTCATAATCAGGGTCTAAAGATGCATGGATTTAACACTTGGTGGTCACTAGTGATGTCGCGAACCGGAATTTTCCTGTTCGCGAACTGCGAACGCGAATTTGCGTAAAAGTTTGCGAACGGGAGAACTCCGCGAACTGCCATAAGCCGACAGTCTATAAACCGAAGGTCGTTCGGTTTATAGGCTGTCGGCTTATGTGATCACAAAAGTCCCGGTGGTCGTGCCGGGCAGCAGCAGGGGAGGTCTGCGAACGTTCGGTTTATAGAAAGCTCATAGGATTACATGTATTCATATACCGAAGGTCTATACTTATGTTAAAGTATAGGAGGCGGACCGAACATCGCAATTGTTCGCCCGCCGAGGCGAACGCGAACATGCGATGTTCGCGGGGAACTATTCGCCGGCGGATAGTTCGGGACATCTCTAATTGAGACCTTGAATGCGTGGTCTGCGTGGATGTGTTGCTCCACCAGATCATACCACACAGCGTCGCCATCAGGGGGGACGCAGCTGGTACCCCGGGTGCCCTGCTGAAGGATGCCTATGTGCTTCACACTGACATCCTCTGATGCTGCCCAATGCTTTCGGCAGGTTAACTGAGCCAGTACGCCACTAGACTCCATGGACCAAGGCAAGTCTTCTGTAAAGTCTTTTGGGTGCAATATCAAGTTCTGTGATGCAATGGCAAGTCTGTGGGTGGATTGTCAAATCAGTGGGTGAATTGTCAAGTCAGTGGGTGCAATGGCAAGTCTGTGAGTGCAGTGGCAAATCAGGGGGGGGGGGGCAATGGCAAGACCCCTGGGTGCAATGGAAATTATTGGGGTGCAATGTTGATCCCACAGAGTGCAATAACAAGTAAGGGGATGCAATGCAAGTCCTCTTGGTGTAATGGCAATCCCTGGGGGTTTAATGGCAAGTCTGTGGGTGCATTAACAAGTTGGAGGAGGGGGGGTAATTGCAAGATCTCTGCTCTGGGTGCAATGACAAGTCTGTGGGAGAGCTAGCAAATCCACCGGATGCAGTGACAAGTTCTGATGCTGTCCAATGGCAAGTCCAGTGGGCGCTGCATATATTAAATATAAAAAACAGTTTACATTTAAACCAATATTTCCTTCCAACCCTTTTTTCCCTATAGTGTCGCCTTATTTTTAGGCCTTTTAATTTTTTCATAAATTAAGATGCAAAGTTTAGGGGATCACCTTATAATCAGGCTTATTTTATTTATTTTCCTTATGTGGTGAGGGTCAATTGACTGGCACCTCTATTCCTTCAGGTATCCCGGCACCTGGCAGTATCTGGGACTGGGCACTGCACTGTCTCCTTGACGGTGGGGGCAGCTTCAGCAGGAAAGGCCACTGTCCTGTTCGATGTGTTGTAACAAGAGAGGAAGGGGGAGCGGATATGCTCGTACCCTTTCGCTGTCTCGTTACACCACACCAGCTGGAGGAGACGACTTCATATAAGTACAAGGCCTACTACTAATTACCAGTAACCTAGACCACCAAGGGTTGGTGTCAGAAGTGGGGAGGGTATAATTATGGGAGGAGCCAGACAATTTGTTCTGTAAGGAGCCCCCACATTTCTGATGGCGACACTGATACCACAGTCCCCGTTGTGACATGCCCTGAAAGACATCTGTAAGACTCCCATCAGTAGGGTACGGCCGGTTTTATTGCTGCAGTGCTCTCTGATGCACTCTCATATACTGCATATTATTGTGAGTTTTATTGCTCTAGAGCTCTGTGATATACGGTCATATACTGCATATTATTATGAGTTTTATTGCTGCAGTGCTCTGTGATGCACTCTCATATATTGCATATTATTGTGAGTTTTATTGCTGTAGAGCTCTGTGATGCACTCTCATATACTGCATATTATTATGAGTTTTATTGCTGTAGAGCTCTGTGATGCACTCTCATATACTGCATATTATTGTGAGTTTTATTGCTGTAGAGCTCTCTGATGCACTCTCATATACTGCATATTATTGTGAGTTTTATTGCGGTAGAGCTCTGTGATGCACTCATACACTGCATATTATTGTGAGTTTTATTGCGGTAAAGCTCTGTGATGCTCTCTCATACACTGCATATTATTGTGAGTTTTATTGCTGTAGAGCTCTGTGATGCACTCTCATATACTGCATATTATTGTGAGTTTATTGCTGTAGAGCTCTCTGATGCTCTCTCATACACTGCATATTATTGTGAGTTTTATTGCTGTAGAGCGCTGTGATGCACTCTCATACACTGCATATTATTGTGAGTTTTATTGCTGTAGAGCTCTGTGATGCACTCTCATATACTGCATATTATTGTGAGTTTTATTGCTGTAGAGCTCTGTGATGCACTCTCATATACTGCATATTATTGTGAGTTTTATTGCTGTAGAGCTCTGTGATGCTCTCTCATACACTGCATATTATTGTGAGTTTTATTGCGGTAGAGCTCTGTGATGCACTCTCATATACTGCATATTATTGTGAGTTTTATTGCGGTAGAGCTCTGTCATTCTCTTCTTACTGCTTTCATGCAAACCCCCCCCCCCCCCCAACATTTCCTCTCCTCCGTTCCCCAGCACAACGCCGGGTGTAGTGCACCCTAGGTACTTGCCTAGCACCCCCTGAGCTTTCTCACCTGCTGGATACCTTTATGTTCCTCAGACACCCTGTTCGGCCATGCGATGCCCTACTCATTTCCCCATAGCGCCACTGTTGCTAAATAGAACAGAACGTTCCACCGTGGAATCTTTAACACCCAAACTGTCATGACGCCAATGGAATATTATTAACCCTTAGGAGCTTCCGTGTATATATTTTAAGCATGGAACATACATGTTTGTTTTGTTTTTTAAGATAATTGCCTCTGTGACCTTTGGGAGGGAGGGTGGAATGCGTCTGGGTAAGCAAGTTATTATATTGTGTTGCACAAACTTTGGAAGACAAGGAGTCCCCTTCTCGAATTACAGGGCTGGAAGGGGGGGAAGCCATGCTATACAATGCATGAAGCTAGTGATAAGTACATTGTACCACGGCTATTGTTGCATGGGAGCTCACCCGTGACTCGCTGGTAGACATACATGCATAATGGAGACAAACCCTGCGTTGGGGATTTTTTTTACTTTTTTTTAACCCTTTCTAATTTAAAAGGCCTATGCAAGCCCGAGTGCACAGATAGTGCTTGAAGCCCTCTGGCACCGAAGAGGTTCAAACGAACAAACACAAAGTGGCTGGGCCTGTCAGTTGAGGACTAAAAACATGCATTTCCAACAGGTGCAGAATTAGTGGAAAAACAGGATATGTTCCAGCCGTGTTCCCAGAGAGTACACAGAGACATGCACTGCTGCACACACACATTTCCTCCAAAATGTGCCAGTTCACCATATGAAGTATTACTGTGCTAGCTGGTGTAACTTTACTGTGCTGCTAAACTTCCCACCTACTGACAATATTACACTGGGATTGCATCAACCCCTTTACTGACAGTCTGTTGCAAACCCTTTACCACCCCCCACCAGCCCCCAGACTCATGCAAGGGAGTTAAGACCAACAAATCCCCTGGTAAATCGAAAATATGTTTGCATTTTCTTTCCCAGATTAACCCTTGAAGGTGCAGAGGAGTATGAAAAGCAAATGTGGGTGTAATATTGGAAGCGGGAAGGGTTAAAAGGAAACCAATTAAATTGGAAGCAAATTGGTATTTTATAAAAAAAAAAAAATTAAAAAAAAAAGAGAGATATAAACATGTCATTTGAACTTTGTTTTAATTGCAAAAACAGTTATTTACAGACTTTGATAATATACAATCATATTTATATATATATTTACAGGTATTGCTCTACAGAGAGGTTTCTGTGCCCTGTCATCCACACTGCTCAGTTAAAAAAAAATAAAAAAAAATAATAATAATTATTCAGTGTCTGGAAATGACTTGATAGGACAAGTCTAGAAAAAAACAACAAGAAATCTCAGCAACAAAGTGCTCATATTGAGCAAATATTTTCTTGTAGAACCACAGATATCCCTTTCCTGCCCAAACTTGCACCATCTGTTCAGGTGCACCTAAAAAAAAAAAAAAAAAAAAAAAAAGTCCCAAATAATAACAAAAACAAAATATTTTCTCTAGACAGTCACTGTATTTTTGTTCTCATTTATCTTTAGATACGTCCTCATATTTGTCCAGATTCCCCCCCCCCCCCCCCCCCCCAAAAGGGAGCAGCACATCAGTCTCTTATCGGTGGAGGGAGGTCAACAACAGTCTATACAGCCAGGAGCTCTAGAACAGCAGCCTAGAGGTTCTAGATCAGGACACAGTGCAGTTATCCTGTCTCCTGCGGTGTTGCCTTCTCCTGGGTTCAGGTTGGGCGCTGGCTCTTCGCCTCTCTAGAGTAGGACTCAAGCAGAAGGGCAAGTTCACTCTGCGCATCAGCTCTTCAAAGACCTCCTCAACCTTGTAGTTGTTTTTGGCTGAGGTCTCCATGTAGCCACTCTCCCACTCTAGTTCAGCGGTGGCTGCAGCATGGAGAGCCATAAGTTGGCCAGCCTCAGGTTCTACCCCAGGGAACATGTCTGTCTGGTTTCCCACCACCACTATAGGGACACCTGTGTCCCCCTTGACTTCCAGGATCTCTTCTCTTAGCCTCTCCACCTCTTGGAAGGAGGAAGGCTCAGTGAGGGAGAAGACCAAGGCAAAGGCATCTCCTTGCTGGATCCTCAGTTTGCGCATGGCTGGGAAGGAGTAGCTGCCACTGGTGTCCAAGATCTCCAGCTGCAACTGGAGGGCACCAGGCTCGGGGTCCAGGCTGTAGATCTCCTCCACCGTCCTCCTGTGCCTGGCCTCGAAGCGGTCATAGAGGAAACGTTGGATCAGGGCAGTCTTGCCCACTCCAGCTGCCCCTAGGAAGACCAGGCGCACCTGGCCATTGTTGGACACCGACATGGACATGGTGGACCAGCTTCTTGAGTGAGCTCTGCAAAAGCAAAATTGGGTGACCAAGTTAGAGGTCTTCCTGGCTCATCTGCTGCCCTTGTACCACCACCCAGACACTGTCCACAGTGCTGAGGAGCCAATCTGGAATGAGGGGATCAGCAGGCTGCTGGTGGTCTGCTCCTCTTAAGGGATGGATCCAGGTGGCTTCTTGCTGTCTGTCACACAGATATCAAAGAAGAGAAGCTGCTGGGGAGCTTTGTCTGCCTATAATTCAAAGCAGTGCAGTGTACCCAGCTCTACAGAGAATCCTTGCAACTCTTGTGTGGATCTGAAGGGAGAGCCTGCACTTTTATACACCATTTGCTAAGCACCAACCAATCAGGACTGGCCTCAGGCACAACTAATTGGTGCTTTTTTTTTTTTTCTTTCTGTAGGCTTGGTGCCAAGACCTGTTTCATTTTTTTTTCCTTTCCTCTCTAGCCTACACGTGTGTCAGTGTACAGAGCCTCAGATTCATGAATTAAAAAGTGTCCTGGATGCTGCCTGTAAATTGAGGCCATAACACAGAATCATCCCCACCCTGCATGAACACAGGCTTGCAACCCAATTCATTGACCAGGGTTTTCTTAGCTCATCTGTAATTTGTTTTTTTTATAAAAATTTGTATTACTTTTTTTTTTAATATGGCCAGCATTCTTACTGGCTTCATCATATCCTCTCTGGATATTTGATGTCACAAAGCTGTCATTTATTCAAACGAGAAAGATCTGCGGGGACAATAATCCAATGAGAATGGTCAAATGAAAAGCAGCATTGAAAAATGAGATTCAGTTCATCGTTAAATATAATACTTGAATGACTTGAACCTGATGGTTTTCTTATTTTTCTTTTCTTAGAAAATGTTTTAACCCTATATTTATACATTAAGTTAGTAAAATATGCATAAAATAAGAGACAAATATGTGGAGTCTCCTTCTGATGACATCACCTTGCGGCTTGATATGCAAATTCCACACTTCCCACGGATAATTAGTTCATTTGCATATCAAGTCACGGGTGATGTCATCAGCTGGAGACTCCGCAGACACCTTTAAAACGTAATTTTCTCTTGTTTTATGCATTTGCTTGCAGTATTCTGCTAACACGATGGATAGATCATTTCTTATTCTCTGTCTTCACAGTATGAGCAATGTTGAGGTCACTTAAAGGAACCCCTTTAAGTGAGGGAGCTTATGGATTTTGCATAGTGCAAGATATAATCTTGCCTTGCCCGACGCATTTCATGTAACTATATAAAGATGACATTGGGTAGTCGTTAGATATACATACTGAAGAATAACAAATGGTCATTTTGAATGATCTGGGGGTGGGGGGGGGGGGGAATCCCCTTTATTGCTTAAAGGACAACAGTAGCAAAAAAATGACATTATATTTAATTAAAAGATTGTATCAAGTGTAGATGTTTAATAAAGAAATGATTTAATTAAATAATACAAATCAAGGACCTTATTAAGCCTTCTTTACTCCATATCGTTCTCTCAGGGGGCAGACATGTTGGTTAGAATCTTTACTCCATATTGTTCTCTCAGGGGGCAGGCATGTTGGTTAGAATCTTTACTCCATATAGTTCTCTCAGTGGGCGGACATGTTGGTTAGAATCTTTACTCCATATTGTTCTCTCAGGGGCCAGACATGTTGGTTAGAATCTTTACTCCATATCGTTCTCTCATGGGCAGACATGTTGGTTAGAATCTTTACTCCATATCGTTCTCTCAGGGGGCGGACATGTTGGTTAGAATCTTTACTCCATATCGTTCCCTCAGGGGGCAGACATGTTGGTTAGAATCTTTACTCCATATCGTTCTCTCAGGGGGCGGACATGTTGGTTATAATCTTTACTCCATATCGTTCCCTCAGGGGGCAGACATGTTGGTTAGAATCTTTACCCCATATAGTTCTCTCAGGGGGCAGACATGTTGGTTAGAATCTTTACTCCATATAGCTCTCTCAGGGGGCAGACATGTTGTTTGGAATCTTGGGTCAGATCTTCACTCACTTTGGTTCAGATAAACAAAGATTTGACCCAAGATTCTAAGCAAAATGTCTGCCTCCTGGTGGAGCTATATGGGGTAAAGATGGCTCAATAATGTACTTTATTTGTATTCTTTCATTATAGCATTTCTATATAAAATGCCTACACTTGATGCCATCTTTGAATTAAATTAATTTTTTCGCTACAGTTGTCCTTTAATAATATTATTAATGATTTCCTCTTATCATGTGGGTTTATTGAGCTCAGCTGTATTCAGAGCTGATTAGTTTTATTAAGTCTAGGTGATTGGCATTGATGGGAGTGTATGAAGCATCCTGTTACCGGGGCAGGGCAAATAGATAAGATTAATCTATTTATTCTATTTCCCAGATCCCGTCAAGGTATTTAGTTTAGGGGAGAGATTTAAAAAAAAAAAAAAATTGGGGGAATTTTTACAACTTGGCTAGTTTGGCCTAAAGTTTGATATTCACGTCTCAGTTCCCTGCAGTTCTCTTTAAGACCTTGGTACACCGAGGCTCGCCAAACAATGTCCTGTAGTGTAGCATAACAACTGTAGATCCTCGCAAGTACCAGTAGAGGACACTGAACACATAAAACTAAATGGAAGATTAGCTATAATTATTACAATTGCCTAAAAGAACAGTTAATACCAATAACATACATGAAAAAAAGAGCAAAACATTATCTAAAGGTACATAATGATAGAGAACTGATGAGGCTTGTTTTATCTTCTAAGTTGCTAATTAGATCTCTATTGCATTCTTATCTTGCAAATTATACTGTATACATCTGAGCAAAATAAACGGTAATCTGAGAACCACAATATATTATTTAAAGTGAAAGACCCCCAAGTTTTACATTGCTTGTAATCGGCAACAGGAATTGTGTTTTGCTATATGTATCTTATTTTATCTGCAAAACTTCCTATTTCAGGAACTTATATTATATAACCTGCTCCCAAATCTCACTGTGTAGTTTTCCAATAGACTTTTATTAGTCTAGCCCGGTGCAGGAAGGTCAGTTGTTAGGCAAGGTACTAAAAAGTGGCCCAGTCGCCTTAGAAACCAATGGAATGTTCCTGCTGATTACATCAGTTTTAGAACTTTGCCCCAGAAATCACCATGGAAGCCAATGGAATGTTCCTTACATCACTTTTAGAACTTTGCCCCAGAAATCACCATGGAAACCAATGGAATGTTCCTGCTGATTACAACATTTTTAGAACTTTGACCCAGAAATCACCATGGAAACCAATGGAATGTTCCTTACATCACTTTTAGAACTTTGCCCCAGAAATCACCATGGAAACCAATGGAATGTTCCTGCTGATTACAACATTTTTAGAACTTTGACCCAGAAATCACCATGGAAACCAATGGAATGTTCCTGCTGATTACAACATTTTTAGAACTTTGACCCAGAAATCACCATGGAAACCAATGAAATGTTCCAACTATTTACAGCACTTTTAGAACTTTGACCCAGAAATCCCCATGGAAACCAATGGAATGTTCCTGCTGATTACATCACTTTTAGAACGTTGTCCCAGCAATTACCTTTATGCATAACCTCCATTGCCATTTTAAACTTAAAATCAAGCAACGCAGTTAAAGAACTTGTGTCAGTGTCAATGGCATAAAAAACATCATATGGTCGACTTGGGTAGCTCAGGATTTTGGCACCAAAAAATATATCTATGAGGAGTGCTTTGGCTTATATTCAGGCCATTTCAGGAGACCCTGGCTATTACTAATATATCCGAATTCCTCCAATAAAAGGGAAATGGGAAATAGCCTAAATATCCAAAGTCTTCCCGAAGTGGCCCGAAGTGTAATAAAATAAAAACCAGAAAAATGAAAATGAAAAAAAAAAACCATTGATAAATTAAATAAATACAAAAAATAAAGTGAATGGACATAAAATCATATTAAAGTTTTATTAAACTTTTTAAATGCTTATATTAATGTAAACATACTATTATAATATATAACATTCATATATTATAATTGTCTTTATTAATATTTTTCTGTTTAAAATATGTTCACTCTAATTCACTCCTGAGTGACCGCAATCTGGAGATTTGGGAAATTCAGTTGATGTGCCCGATATCCAATTAATTAATCATGGTAGGTCCTATGAGATCTCCACCCTGAATAATTGATTGGATTGTGTCTGTGCGTATATCCATCCTACATACTGCCGGGCTGCACTTTGCATGCTCTTTCTGCAGCATGTGGAACAAATATGTGTCCCTGGAAACATGGCTGATGTTGGCAACTATATCTCTTATAATCGAGGTCGTCTTATAATCTGACCTCAAATTGAGGTCAGACTATAAGACTGGGATCCAGGTCGCCCGAAGAGCTGCAGGGGACCTGGATACCCCTCTCTAACAGCAGGGGATGTCTGCGCGATGAGCGCAGACTTCCCCTGCTGCCGCCCGGCAAGACCGCCCGGACTTCTATGATGAAGACGGGTCCTTCCGGCTTCATCATAAAAGTCCCGGTGGTCGTGCTCATCGCACAGACATCCTCCGCTGCCCCGCTAGCCACCAGGAGAATCGGGCAGCTGGGGGATGTCTGCACTTCCATCTATTATGACGGACCAGCTGGGGGGGAGACAAAGGGAGGGGGAGAGAGAGACAACACTAAAGGGGGGAGAGAGACAAAGCTGGGGGCAAGGGAAAGAGAGAGGCAGCATTGGCAATTTGGCACAGAAAAGGAAATAAAAACAAGAAATGCATTTTTTTGATATCATCATTTTTTATTAAAAAAGCAATATACATGTGAATATATACAAGTTGAACTTTTTTCCTATAGGGTAGTCTTATATTCAGGCTTTTAGTTTTTTTCCTAAAGGAATATGCAAAGTTTGGGGGGTCGTCTTATAATCAGGCTCGTCTTATAATCGAGCAAATACGGTATTTGGGTGACAGGGTGCCTTTTTAAAGGGACTGTATCACTTTAAACTCCGGGGTGTCTCCAGCTTATGACATCACCTGTGGCTTGATATGTCTCCTAATTTAGACATTTGCTGGCAGTTTTGCTAACACATTGTATAGATCATTTTCAATAATTTGTGTTATTCTCTGTGTCAATGTTTTGGTGATACAGGTGAATACATTTAGCCTCATTCTCATGCCACTTTTCCAGTTCTTAGATCTCCAGTCACCCTCCCCTCCAGCTAAAAAAATGAGCTACACCCTTCTAAGGAATGCTTCTAACAGGAGTACACCGCCAGCTGTGCCTAAGATATATCGCACTGGAAACAAATTAATAATGATTCTCTGTGCAAGGCCATTACTGTGACAGAAATACAACTAATTTAGGTTAAAAAGATCATCAGAGCTTTTCAAACCAGCTACTGGGAGGGTACTCAACAACACATATATCACAGTTGCCAACATCGGCCATGTTTCCAGGGACACATCAGTGTCCCACATGCTGCAGAAAGAGCATGCAAAGTGCAGCCCGGCAGTATGTAGGATGGATATACACCCAGACACAATCCAATGAATTAATCAGGGTAGGTCCTATGAGATCTCCACCCTGATGAATTAATTGGATTGTGTCTGTGCGTATATCCGTCCTACATACTGCCGGGCCGCACTTTGCATGCTCTTTCTGCAGCATGTGGAACAAATATGTGTCCCTGGAAGCATGGCCGACGTTGGCAACTATGTTATAGGTTATTTTCAATCATATTAGATTCTCTACATTCACAGAAAAAAATATTTAGGTGATAATTAAAATGTTGCCTAATGCTGCCCTGGACTATGTATTTTTCATAAAAGAATGCCATTTTGACACAATATTTTTTTAAATAAGGCTACTGTCCCTTTAACTCCTGTTTATTCTGTAGAGTGCTCTATTCATTGCAAGCTAGCTATGTTCACGCGAGCACGTGCCTGCTCACCTTCTTCAGGATACAGTCTCCTTCCAGCATCTAATCTGAAGGAAAACTGAGAGTTCTAAACAATTCCCAGCTGGGTCTGGCGAGGCTCGGACTGGCCTTATCACCATGGATGATGTCCAGGAGGTGATAGGAGTGTTTTCCTACGGAGCCTGATATTTCCGGGTACGATTACACATAAAAACATGAGCAGGTTTCAAATTAGCAAAGTGAATGCAAGTGGTACAATGTCAGCAAAGAAGAAGAACAACCAGTTACTGTGAAGCAAAAGTCTTCTCATAACTCTAGAACTAGGACCTTGGTGTATCATTGCACCATTAACTTGCCCCCACACTGCACCATTGACTTGCCCCCACATTGCACCATTGACTTGCCCCCACATTGCACCATTAACTTGCCCCCACACTGCACCATTAACTTGCCCCCACACTGCACCATTAACTTGCCCCCACACTGCACCATTAACTTGCCCCCACACTGCACCAATGACTTGCCCCCACACTGCACCATTAACTTGCCCCCACACTGCACCATTAACTTGCCCCCACACTGCACCATTAACTTGCCCCCACACTGCACCAATGACTTGCCCCCACATTGCACCATTAACTTGCCCCCACATTGCACCATTGACTTTCCCCCACACTGCACCAATGACTTGCCCCCACACTGCACCATTAACTTGCCCCCACACTGCACCATTAACTTGCCCCCACACTGCACCAATGACTTGCCCCCACATTGCACCATTAACTTGCCCCCACATTGCACCATTGACTTTCCCCCACACTGCACCAATGACTTGCCCCCACATTGCACCATTAACTTGCCCCCACACTGCACCATTGACTTGCCCCCAGATTTCACCATTGACTTGCCCCCAGATTTCACCATTGACTTGCCCCCAGATTTCACCATTGACTTGCCCCCACATTGCACCATTGACTTGCCCCCAGATGGCACCAATGACTTGCCCCCAGATTGCACTTACAGGACCTGCCCCTGTGTTCCCTGGGGGGGGTTGGGGTTTCAATCAAGATGAATGGGGTAAAGCTGATCACCTCCATGAGCCTGGAATTCTGGGCGTATCTGACGTTCTCTAGCGCTGAGCATTAACCCTGTCCCTGCTGCTTGCGCCGTTGCCTGCCCGTCTGACCATGTCAGTTTTTCCATGAAGATTATGCACAGACCTGATGTTTGACATAGTATATTGAAACATCTGTGCAGTGTTTAATTTACTAGAGATAAGAGAGATGTCCACAGACCTCCCTGATTTATAACCCCCCCCCCCCCTTACACACACTCTGTTTTCATATAAAAATTTGGAATTGATTAAGGCAGTAATTAGATATATTGTTGATGCTGCCAGAGGTTAGTCAGTTAACCCCTTGGTTACTTATGCAATTCGAGAATGTCTACCCCATCATGATCTTGGGCAGTACCACATTATTTTAGAAGGGACAGTCCATAGTTTGCACCCTAATCACCCTGTCCCTCTTTCCTCCTCTAATGACCCTCTTTACTCCTCTATTGTCTAAAGTTAGACCCAGAGATGCTGGTTTCATAATATAAGGTCATCTGAGTTTGATGTCATCTCCCCTCGAGGGTATCCTCAGAGAGATAATTAAATATTAAAGTGTCTGGTCACACAAGAAGTTGAACCAGTCAGTAGAGGGTCAGCCCAGTAATTAAATTGTTAATCATATTACTGAAAGCTATGCAACTTAACGAAGCAGCCCTCGGGGGTCTTGGGATCCAGGAAGCTGTCAAAATTGCCCAATTTGATATTATTTTCCAGCTTTTTTGGACTACATGTTGCAAAAAACTTTTCAGATATAAGAAACTGGTCTTAGCATCTGCAGAGATGTTTTTAAAAGGGTTTTTAGTGCCACTGGGATCAAAATAATTTGAAGGATTAGACCTCTGATCTTCTTAAGCCAGCAACAGCCTACAGTGGTATCGAGTATCTATTTTAAGATCACTCAGTTGCTGTCAGACAGAAGTTTTAGGTTGAAAGTGGTGTCAGAAGGTTGAGTTTCAGGGATTTATTGAAATAGAAAGTTTTCCTCTGCAAGGAATGTATCAAATGGGGAGGCAGTTCATACGCCCCCCAATATCAAAAAATCTTACATTATAAATAGAAATACTTTAAAGGGACACTAAACTTTTTTTTAACTTGTGCATCTAATATAGAGGCACAAGTGAAATTTTAGCTGTCCCTAGTATGAGGATGAACTGGCGTGCACTTTTGATAGTACTTTTGATAGTACTTCTGATAGTACCAGCCAGTTTATCCTCTGACTGGCAGCTGCCATGTTTAAATAGGAAGCACTCAGCCGTCTGCTCGGCGACCGGTTCTCTGCTAGCGCAGAGAGAGACCCTCGTTTTTGCATTCCGCAGTCAGAGTGGGGCTAGGCCCCCGCTCTGATTGGCTGTGCGCGTGCTGATGTTTGTCAACACGCGACAACTGGGAACCGCTATGTCACGCACGTGAGACACAGCAGATAGTAAACCCGCGTGGCTCTATTAAGATACACGTCAGGTTTACTTTCACATAGGGTTGCCACCTGGCCGGTATTTTGCCGGCAGGCCGGTAAAAATTTGGCATCAGGCTAATGTTAAGTCTATGGAGACAGTGCCAAGGCCGGTATTTTTTTTTGAGGAAAAGGGGGCAACCCTACTTTCACAGTGCGGGACATGTGATGTTTAACCCTTGCTTTCTTGAAGGAAGCAAGGGTTTAACAAGTTGGAATGTCCCTTTAATGAAAGAATACAAATAAAGGACTTTATTGGGCCCACTTTGCTCTGTTTAGCTGTATCAGGGGGCGGCCATGTTGTTTGGAATCTTGGGTAAGATCGAGCTTCCATCATCTGTCCTAGGCTTCCGAACATGTCCGCCGCCGGGCTGTATGGAGCAAAGAGGGTTCAATAAAGTACTTTATTTGTATTGTCTCATTAAAGCATTTCTATTTCTACACTTGATGTGTAGAAATAGAATCAGTGTTTGGTCTAAGGAGCCCTGGATTCGGGACAATTATAAGGTCATCTCTCTGCAGTGGATAAAGCTTATCGGCGTATGTTAATATGTACATTTATAAACGCAGAAAGGGTCCCTCGAGGCGATCTATATATTGAATCCAAACATTGCCGAAAAGGTGGTGATTCAAGGGCACCTGAGCTAAGGATGTAACATAGTCCTTGAAAAATACAGGTTCATTTGCATCTCCCAGCTGCCGAGAGATGCTATCAAGATCCAGAGCTGAAACGGGCATTAATCTTAATGATCCTTTCTCCCTGACCTTAGACAGCAGTATCTTCCAGGGTGAGCTGACTGAACACCACCTGCGTCAATGGTCCCCCGGGGGGGGGGGGGGGGGGGGATATTATCTGACTGTGGCCTCATGCCCTGCTGTAGCAACCTCAAGTGACCAGATATACACTGCCCATCAAACATCTTCCTTGAAAATAGTCACTCGCCCTATGCATGACCCTTCAAACCTAGCCTCCATATAACTGCAGATGAGAGGAGGGTTAATTAGAAAATACTTTATCAGTTTATTATCCTGGGCAATCAACTGGCCATGTGATCCTGGATTCACTGTGTGTTATCACCCAGAGTTTAATCAAGATAGAATTGTCGTGAGTTTAATTGACTGACCTAGAATATTCTTCATTGGGCTCTGGGTGTAAAAATATACATGCAACACACACTCTACATTAATACTGTGATGTGCATCACAGAGCTCCACAGCAAAAAAACTCACAGTAATGTTCAGTGTGTGAGTGTATCACAGACTCCACAGCAATAAAGCACTAAGTAATGTGCAGTGTGTGAGTGTATCACAGACTCCGCAGCAATAAAGCACTAAGTAATGTGCAGTGTGTGAGTGTATCACAGACTCCACAGCAATAAAGCACTAAGTAATGTGCAGTGTGTGAGTCTATCACAGACTCCACAGCAATAAAGCAATCAGTAATGTGCAGTGTGTGAGTGTATCACATACTCCACAGCAATAAAACTCACAGTAATGTTCAGTGTGTGAGTGTATCACAGACTCAACAGCAATAAAACTCACAGTAATGTGCAGTGTGTGAGTGTATCACAGACTCCACAGCAATAAAGCACTAAGTAATGTGCAGTGTGTGAGTGTATCACAGACTCCACAGCAATAAAGCACTAAGTAATGTGCAGTGTGTGAGTGTATCACAGACTCCACAGCAATAAAGCACTCAGTAATGTGCAGTGTGTGAGTGTATCACAGACTCCACAGCAATAAAACTCACAGTAATGTTCAGTGTGTGAGTGTATCACAGACTCCACAGCAATAAAGCTCACAGTAATGTGCAGCGTGTGAGTGTATCACAGACTCCAGAGCATTGAAACTCACAGTAAAGTGCAGTGTGTGAGTGTATCACAGACTCCACAGCAATAAAACTCACAGTAACATGCAGCGTGTGAGTGTATCACAGACTCCACAGCAATAAAACTCACAGTAACGTGCAGCGTGTGAGTGTATCACACACTCCACAGCAATAAAACTCACAGTAATGTGCAGTGTGTGAGTGTATCACAGACTCCACAGCAATAAAACTCACAGTAATGTGCAGTGTGTGATTATCACAGACTCCACAGCAATAAAACTCACAGTAATGTGCAGCGTGTGAGTGTATCACAGACTCCACAGCAATAAAACTCACAGTAATGTGCAGCGTGTGAGTGTATCACAGACTCCACAGCAATAAAACTCACAGTAATGTGCAGTGTGTGAGTGTATCACAGACTCCACAGCAATAAAACTCACAGTAATGTGTAGTGTGTGAGTGTATCGCAGACTCCACAGCAATAAAACTCACAGTAATGTGTAGTGTGTGAGTGTATCGCAGACTCCACAGCAATAAAACTCACAGTAATGTGCAGTGTGTGAGTGTATCACAGACTCCACAGCAGTAAAACTCACAGTAATGTGTAGTGTGTGAGTGTATCGCAGACTCCACAGCAATAAAACTCACAGTAATGTGCAGTGTGTGAGTGTATCAGACTCCACAGCAATGATACTCACAGTAATGTGTTTAGCTGTATCTCTCAGGTGTTATAAGTATGGCATTATTTGTAACGCTACAGTTCCCGCAGCAAACTGAATACAAAATGACTCTCCTTGTTTTTTTTAAACCTGTTCTTCCATAAAGTCTCATCAGCAAAGTCCAGGCTTAAGGGAGGTGGAAGAAGTTGGGATAGGAAATCTGTCTGCTCCTTCTATAAGAGGATTCCCTGGATTTTGTATTAAGTATCACCTCTGTGTTGGGAAACTAACAAACCCTCCACTTTTATGCCATAGTATGTGTGCATCCTATGTGTGTTGCATAATATATATATATATGTGTGTGTATATATATATGCATATATATATATATATATATATATATATATATATATATATATATGCAACATGCGCGCTATATACATCTGGTACTCAGCTCCACAGCAATAAAATGTACTTTGATGTGCAGTGCACTACATAGCAATAATACTCACAGTAATGTGCGGTGTGTGAGTGTATCACAGACTCCATAGCAATAATACTTACAGTAATGTGCGGTGTGTGAGTGTATCAGACTCCACAGCAATAATACTCACAGTAATGTGTGGTGTGTGAGTGTATCACAGACTCCATAGCAATAATACTTACAGTAATGTGCGGTGTGTGAGTGTATCACAGACTCCACAGCAATAATACTCACAGTAATGTGCGGTGTGTGAGTGTATCGCAGACTCCACAGCTATAATACTCACAGTAATGTGCAGTGTGTGAGGGTATCACAGACTCCACAGAAATAGAACTCACAGTAATGTGCAGCGTGTGAGGGTATCACAGAGCTCCACAGCAATAAAACTCCCAGTAATGTGCAGTGTGTGAGTGTATCAGACTCCACAGCAATAGAACTCACAGTAATGTGCAGTGTGTGAGTGTATCACAGACCCCACAGCAATAAAACTCACAGTAATATGCAGCGTGTGAGTGTATCACAGACTCCACAGCAATAAAACTCACAGTAATGTGCAGTGTGTGAGTGTATCACAGGCTCCACAGCAATAAAACTCACCGTAATGTGCAGTGTGTGAGTGTATCGCAGACTCCACAGCAATAAAACTCACAGTAATGTGCAGCGTGAGTGTATCACAGAGCTCCACAGCAATAATACTCACAGTAATGTGCAGTGTGTGAGGGTCACAGACTCCACAGCAATAGAACTCCCAGTAATGTGCAGTGTGTGAGTGTATCACAGACTCCACAGCAATAGAACTCACAGTAATGTGCAGTGTGTGAGTGTATCACAGACTCCACAGCAATAAAACTCACAGTAATGTGCAGTGTGTGTGTATCACAGACTCCACAGCAATAAAACTCACAGTAATGTGCAGTGTGTGAGTGTATCACAGACTCCACAGCAATAAAACTCACTGTAATGTGCAGCGTGTGAGGGTATCACAGACTCCACAGCAATAAAACTCACAGTAATGTGCAGTGTGTGAGTGTATCACAGACTCCACAGCAATAAAACTCACAGTAATGTGCAGTGTGTGAGTGTATCACAGACTCCACAGCAATAAAACTCACTGTAATGTGCAGCGTGTGAGGGTATCACAGACTCCACAGCAATAAAACTCACAGTAATGTGCAGTCTGTGAGTGTATCAGACTCCACAGCAATGATACTCACAGTAATGTGCAGTGTGTGAGTGTATCACAGACTCCACAGCAATAAAACTCACTGTAATGTGCAGTGTGTGAGTGTATCACAGACTCCACAACAATAAAACTCACAGTAATGTGCAGTGTGTGAGTGTATCACAGACTCCACAGCAATAAAACTCACTGTAATGTGCAGCGTGTGAGGGTATCACAGACTCCACAGCAATAAAACTCACAGTAATGTGCAGTGTGTGAGTGTATCAGACTCCACAGCAATAACACTCACAGTAATATGCAGTGTGTGAGTGTATCACAGAGTCCATAGCAATAAAACTCACAGTAATATGCAGTGTGTGAGTGTATCACAGAGTTTATAGCAATAAAACTCACAGTAATATGCAGTGTGTGAGTGTATCACAGACTCCACAGCAATAAAACTCACAGGAATGTGCAGTGTGTGAGTGTATCACAGACTCCACAGCAATAAAACTCACAGTAATGTGCAGCGTGTGAGTGTATCACAGACCCCACAGCAATAAAACTCACAGTAATGTGCAGCGTGTGAGTGTATCACAGACCCCACAGCAATAAAACTCACAGGAATGTGCAGTGTGTGAGTGTATCACAGACTCCACAGCAATAAAACTCACAGTAATGTTTACTGTGTGTGAGTGTATCACAGAGCTCAACAGCAATAAAACTCACAGTAATGTGCAGCGTGTGAGTGTATCACAGACTCCACAGCAATAAAACTCACAGTAACGTGCAGCGTGTGAGTGTATCGCAGACTCCACAGCAATAAAACTCACAGGAATGTGCAGTGTGTGAGTGTATCACAGAGCTCCACAGCAATAAAACTCACAGTAATGTGCAGCGTGTGAGTGTATCACAGACCCCACAGCAATAAAACTCACAGTAATGTGCAGCGTGTGAGTGTATCACAGACCCCACAGCAATAAAACTCACAGGAATGTGCAGTGTGTGAGTGTATCACAGACTCCACAGCAATAAAACTCACAGTATTGTGCAGTGTGTGAGTGTATCACAGACTCCACAGCAATAAAACTCACAGTAATGTGCAGTGTGTGAGTGTATCGCAGACTCCACAGCAATAAAACTCACAGTAATGTGCAGTGTGTGAGTGTATCACAGGCTCCACAGCAATAAAACTAACAGTAATGTGCAGCGTGTGAGTGTATCGCAGACTCCACAGCAATAAAACTCACAGTAATGTGCAGTGTGTGAGTGTATCGCAGAGCTCCACAGCAATAAAACTAACAGTATTGTGCAGCGTGTGAGTGTATCGCAGACTCCACAGCAATAAAACTCACAGTAATGTGCAGAGTGTGAGTGTATCACAGAGCTCCACAGCAATAAAACTCACAGTAATGTGCAGTGTGTGAGTGTATCACAGACTCCACAGCAATAAAACTCACTGTAATGTGCAGCGTGTGAGGGTATCACAGACTCCACAGCAATAAAACTCACAGTAATGTGAAGTGTGTGAGTGTATCACAGACTCCACAGCAATAAAACTCACAGTAATGTGCAGTGTGTGAGTGTATCACAGACTCCACAGCAATAAAACTCACTGTAATGTGCAGCGTGTGAGGGTATCACAGACTCCACAGCAATAAAACTCACAGTAATGTGCAGTGTGTGAGTGTATCAGACTCCACAGCAATAACACTCACAGTAATATGCAGTGTGTGAGTGTATCACAGAGTCCATAGCAATAAAACTCACAGTAATATGCAGTGTGTGAGTGTATCACAGAGTTTATAGCAATAAAACTCACAGTAATATGCAGTGTGTGAGTGTATCACAGACTCCACAGCAATAAAACTCACAGGAATGTGCAGTGTGTGAGTGTATCACAGACTCCACAGCAATAAAACTCACAGTAATGTGCAGCGTGTGAGTGTATCACAGACCCCACAGCAATAAAACTCACAGTAATGTGCAGCGTGTGAGTGTATCACAGACCCCACAGCAATAAAACTCACAGGAATGTGCAGTGTGTGAGTGTATCACAGACTCCACAGCAATAAAACTCACAGTAATGTTTACTGTGTGTGAGTGTATCACAGAGCTCAACAGCAATAAAACTCACAGTAATGTGCAGCGTGTGAGTGTATCACAGACTCCACAGCAATAAAACTCACAGTAACGTGCAGCGTGTGAGTGTATCGCAGACTCCACAGCAATAAAACTCACAGGAATGTGCAGTGTGTGAGTGTATCACAGAGCTCCACAGCAATAAAACTCACAGTAATGTGCAGCGTGTGAGTGTATCACAGACCCCACAGCAATAAAACTCACAGTAATGTGCAGCGTGTGAGTGTATCACAGACCCCACAGCAATAAAACTCACAGGAATGTGCAGTGTGTGAGTGTATCACAGACTCCACAGCAATAAAACTCACAGTAATGTGCAGTGTGTGAGTGTATCACAGACTCCACAGCAATAAAACTCACAGTAATGTGCAGTGTGTGAGTGTATCGCAGACTCCACAGCAATAAAACTCACAGTAATGTGCAGTGTGTGAGTGTATCACAGGCTCCACAGCAATAAAACTAACAGTAATGTGCAGCGTGTGAGTGTATCGCAGACTCCACAGCAATAAAACTCACAGTAATGTGCAGTGTGTGAGTGTATCGCAGAGCTCCACAGCAATAAAACTAACAGTATTGTGCAGCGTGTGAGTGTATCGCAGACTCCACAGCAATAAAACTCACAGTAATGTGCAGAGTGTGAGTGTATCACAGAGCTCCACAGCAATAAAACTCACAGTAATGTGCAGTGTGTGAGTGTATCACAGACTCCACAGCAATAAAACTCACAGTAATGTGCAGTGTGTGAGTGTATCACAGACTCCTTAGCAATAAAACTCACAGTAATGTGCAGTGTGTGTGTGTGTATCACAGACTCCACAGCAATAAAACTCACAGTAATGTGCAGTGTGTGAGTGTATCACAGACTCCACAGCAATAAAACTCACAGTAATGTGCAGCGTGTGAGGGTATCACAGACTCCACAGCAATAAAACTCACAGTAATGTGCAGTGTGTGAGTGTATCACAGACTCAACAGCAATAAAACTCACAGTAATGTGCAGTGTGTGAGTGTATCATCAGACTCCACAGCAATAAAACTCACACTAATGTGCAGTGTGTGAGTGTATCACAGACTCCACAGCAATACAACTCACAGTAATGTGCAGTGTGTGAGTGTATCACAGACTGGAAGCAAAAAAACTCACAGTAATGTGCAGCGTGTGAGTGTATCACAGACTCCACAGTAATAAAACTCACAGTAATGTGCAGTGTGTGAGTGTATCACAGACTCCACAGCAATAAAACTCACAGTAATGTGCAGTGTGTGAGTGTATCAGACTCCACAGCAATGATACTCACAGTAATGTGTTTAGCTGTATTTCTCAGGTGTTATAAGTATGGCATTATTTGTAACGCTACAGTTCCCGCAGCAAACCGAATACAAATGGACTCTCCTTGGTTTTTTTTAAACCTGTTCTTCCATAAAGTCTCATCAGCAAAGTCCAGGCTTAAGGGAGGTGGAAGCAGTTGGGATAGGAAATCTGTCTG
Organism: Pelodytes ibericus; assembly: GCA_036172795.1. Lineage (NCBI taxonomy): Eukaryota > Metazoa > Chordata > Amphibia > Anura > Pelodytidae > Pelodytes > Pelodytes ibericus. Next base: position 11,376,036 of record CM069860.1, on the reverse strand, counting down.
CTCCTTCTATAAGAGGATTCCCTGGATTTTGTATTAAGTATCACCTCTGTGTTGGGAAACTAACAAACCCTCCACTTTTATGCCATAGTATGTGTGCATCCTATGTGTGTTGCATAATATATATATATATATATATATATGTGTATATATATATATATATATATATATATATATATAGATATATATATATGCAACATGCGCGCTATATACATCCGGTACTCAGCTCCACAGCAATAAAATGTACTTTGATGTGCAGTGCACTACATAGCAATAATACTCACAGTAATGTGCGGTGTGTGAGTGCATCACAGACTCCACAGCAATAAAACTCACAGTAAGGTGCAGTGTGTGAGTGTATCACAGACACCACAGCAATAAAACTCACAGTACTGTGCAGTGTGAGTGTATCACAGACTCCACAGCAATAAAACTCACAGTAATGTGCAGTGTGTGAGTGTATCACAGACTCCACAGCAATAAAACTCACAGTAATGTGCAGTGTGTCACAGACTCCACAGCAATAATTCTCACAGTAATGTGCAGTGAGTGTATCACAGACTCCACAGCAATAAATCTCACAGTAATGTGCAGCGTGTGAGTGTATCACAGACTCCACAGCAATAAAACTCACAGTAATGTGCAGCGTGTGAGTGTATCACAGACTCCACAGCAATAAAACTAACAGTAATGTGCAGCGTGTGAGTGTATCACAGACTCCACAGCAATAAAACTCACAGTAATGTGCAGCGTGTGAGTGTATCGCAGACTCCACAGCAATAAAACTTGCAGTAATGTGCAGAGTGTGAGTGTATCGCAGACTCCACAGCAATAAAACTCACAGTAATGTGCAGTGTGTAAGTGTATCACAGACTCCCCAGCAATAATACTCACAGTAATGTGCAGTGTGTGAGTGTATCACAGACTCCACAGCAATAAAACTCACAGTAATGTGCAGCATGTGAGTGTATCACAGACTCAACAGCAATAAAACTCACAGTAATGTGCAGCATGTGAGCGTATCACAGACTCCACAGCAATAAAACTCACAGGAATGTGCAGTGTGTGAGTGTATCACAGACTCCACAGCAATAAAACTCACAGTAATGTGCAGCGTGTGAGTGTATCACAGACTCCATAGCAATAAAACTCACAGCAATGTGCAGCGTGTGAGTGTATCACAGACGCCACAGCAATAAAACTAACAGTAATGTGCAGCTTGTGAGTGTATCATCACAGACTTCACAGCAATAAAACTCACAGTAATGTGCAGTGTGTGAGTGTATCACAGACTCCACAGCAATAAAACTCACAGTAATGTGCAGTGTGTGAGTGTATCACAGGCTCCACAGCAATAAAACTCACAGCAATGTGCAGCGTGTGAGTGTATCACAGACTCCACAGCGATAAAACTCACAGCAATGTGCAGTGTGTGAGTGTATCACCAAGCTCCACAGCAATAGAACTCACAGTAATGTGCAGTGTGTGAGTATATCACAGATTCCACAGCAATAAAACTCACAGTAATGTGTAGTGTGTGAGTGTATCACAGACTCCACAGCAATAAAACTCACAGTAATGTGCAGTGTGTGAGTGTATCACAGACTCCACAGCAATAAAACTCACAGTAATGTGCAGCGTGTGAGTGTATCACAGACTCCACAGCAATAAAACTCACAGTAATGTGCAGTGTGTGAGTGTATCACAGTTTACACAGCAATAAAACTCAGAGTAATGTGCAGTATGTGATTGTATGACAGACTCCACAGCAATAAAACTCACAGTAATGTGCAGTGTATGTTAATATATCACAAAATCTCATTCCTGGATCTGTTCTCTATCTGAGATTAATGGGAGTTGAATTCCTATAATAGATGGAGGGAGGAATATTGCTCAAGTTGTAACTGCTGTAACCTAAGCCAGGGATAAAGAGCACTGGAAACACTATGAATAGGAAATAAATGCGTCACTTGTGTTCTGCGTAGAGCTTTAGCTTTGCCATGGCTCCTAATGCACATTCATAACCAGGAGCTTGACTTGCTGGATCCATGTGAGGCTGGCTTGAGTTTCACTAACAGCTGGAGCTGACGTCAACTCCAAGACCAAACCTGGCTTCTCCCTCCTTCCGATCCCAAACCTGACTTCTCCCTCCTTCTGATCCCAAACCTGGCTTCTCTCTCATTCTGATCCCAAACTTGGCTTCTCCCTCCTTCCAATCCAAAACCTGGCTTCTCCCTTCCATCTCCCTCCTTCTGATCCCAAACCTGGCTTCTCCCTTTAATCTCCCTCCTTCTGATCCCAAACTTGGCTTCTCCCTTCAATCTCCCTCCTTCCGATCCCAAACCTGGCTTCTCCCTTCAATCTCCCTCCTTCTGATCCCAAACCTGGCCTCTCCCTCCTTCTGATCCCAAACCTGGCCTCTCCCTCCTTCCGATCCCAAACCTGGCTTCTCCCTCCTTCTGATCCCAAACCTGGCTTCTCCCTCCTTCTGATCCCAAACCTGGCTTCTCCCTTCCATCTCCCTCCTTCTGATCCCAAACCTGGCTTCTCTCTTCAATCTCCCTCCTTCTGATCCCAAACCTGGCCTCTCCCTCCTTCGCATCCCAAACCTGACCTCTCCCTCATTCCGTTCCCAAACTTGGCTTCTCTCTCATTCTGATCCCAAACTTGGCTTCTCCCTCCTTCCTATCCCAAACCTGACCTCTCCCTCCTTCCGATCCCAAACCTGGCTTCTCCCTCCTTCTGATCCCAGACCTGGCTTCTCCCTTCCATCTCCCTCCTTCTGATCCCAAACCTTGCTTCTCCCTTTAATCTCCCTCCTTCTGATCCCAAACCTGGCTTCTCCCTTTAATCTCCCTCCTTCTGATCCCAAACCTGGCTTCTCCCTTCAATCTCCCTCCTTCCGATCCCAAACCTGGCTTCTCCCTTCAATCTCCCTCCTTCTGATCCCAAACCTGGCCTCTCCCTCCTTCTGATCCCAAACCTGGCCTCTCCCTCCTTCTGATCTCAAACCTGGCCTCTCCCTCCTTCTGATCCCAAACCTGGCCTCTCCCTCCTTCTGATCCCAAACCTGGCCTCTCCCTCCTTCCGATCCCAAACCTGGCCTCTCCCTCCTTCTGATCCCAAACCTGGCCTCTCCCTCCTTCTGATCCCAAACCTGGCCTCTCCCTCCTTCCGATCCCAAACCTGGCTTCTCCCTCCTTCTGATCCCAAACCTGGCTTCTCCCTCCTTCTGATCCCAAACCTGGCTTCTCCCTTCCATCTCCCTCCTTCTGATCCCAAACCTGGCTTCTCCCTTTAATCTCCCTCCTTCTGATCCCAAACCTGACCTCTCCCTCCTTCCGATCCCAAACCTGGCTTCTCCCTCCTTCTGATCCCAAACCTGGCTTCTCCCTACCATCTCCCTCCTTCTGATCCCAAACCTGGCTTCTCCCTTTAATCTCCCTCCTTCTGATCCCAAACCTGACCTCTCCCTCCTTCCGATCCCAAACCTGGCTTCTCCCTCCTTCTGATCCCAAACCTGGCTTTTCCCTACCATCTCCCTCCTTCTGATCCCAAACCTGGCTTCTCCCTACCATCTCCCTCCTTCTGATCCCAAACCTGGCTTCTCCCTTTAATCTCCCTCCTTCTGATCCCAAACCTGGCTTCTCCCTTCAATCTCCCTCCTTCTGATCCCAAACCTGGCCTCTCCCTCCTTCTGATCCCAAACCTGGCCTCTCCCTCCTTCTGATCCCAAACCTGGCCTCTCCCTCCTTCCGATCCCAAACCTGGCTTCTCCCTCCTTCTGATCCCAAACCTGGCTTCTCCCTCCTTCTGATCCCAAACCTGGCTTCTCCCTTCCATCTCCCTCCTTCTGATCCCAAACCTGGCTTCTCCCTTTAATCTCCCTCCTTCTGATCCCAAACCTGACCTCTCCCTCCTTCCGATCCCAAACCTGGCTTCTCCCTCCTTCTGATCCCAAACCTGGCTTCACCCTACCATCTCCCTCCTTCTGATCCCAAACCTGGCTTCTCCCTTTAATCTCCCTCCTTCTGATCCCAAACCTGACCTCTCCCTCCTTCCGATCCCAAACCTGGCTTCTCCCTCCTTCTGATCCCAAACCTGGCTTCTCCCTACCATCTCCCTCCTTCTGATCCCAAACCTGGCTTCTCCCTACCATCTCCCTCCTTCTGATCCCAAACCTGGCTTCTCCCTTCAATCTCCCTCCTTCTGATCCCAAACCTGGCCTCTCCCTCCTTCTGATCCCAAACCTGGCTTCTCCCCCCTTCTGATCCCAAACCTGGCCTCTCTTGCCCAGATGTCCATGTATCCATGAGAAAGCAATTAGTGAACATGATCCCCCAACAATGGTAGCGCTGGCTCTTCTGTCGCTAGGGTGGCCACCTTTTCTTCAAAAAAATACCGGCCTTGGTACTGTCTCCATAGACTTAACATTGGCCCGATGCCAATATTTTACCGACCTGCCGGCCAGGTGGCAACCCTATCTGTGGCGTCCCCCCCCCCCCCATTATGCTGCCGCCCTAGTGCTAGGCCAAGTTGGCCTAGGGAGAAATACAACACGGGCTGGACAGTGCTTTAGAACCTTGGGTCCGATGTGACCCAAGATTTCCGAACATGTCCGCCCCTGATAGAGCTGCACAATCAATAACTCTACCAACTCTGGAGCTGCTGAAGGGACCCATGTCTTCTTCTCCTACTATCCTAGCCTGATTGGTTCTGCATATTGGGAGTTGCAGTACACGGCATGCAGGTAGCTGCAAAAGATTTCAATTCTTGGTCCTGAATCGCCACGTGATGTCTGTAAAACAACAAACAAACCTAAAAATATTCGTAGTAAAAAAAACCCAAAAAAAACCCAACGTCATAACTGTGTCACTATAGTCTCAATCGTATAGTGCTGACCTACATTGGAGAAGGGCACGCAGGGGACTCAGTGATACGATTACATGATAGAGCACGTTACTGATCTCACAATATTCTCTCCCTTGCAATAAGTTTACCTGTTTAGCTTTTCCTTTTGCTGGAGACCAGACGCCCACCCTGAGCCATAACCCTTTCAGTGCCGGAGGGAGCGAGCAATGATTTGTTTTTAAAAGGCTACAGGGGCAGTCACACCTAGCGTAGTTTCTGTATATTGTACATGTTTATAGTGTATGTGAAATACACTTATTTATACCCCTTCACAACCGATGACGTGCCAGCCCCCCAATTATTACCCCCCGTCCGCTTGGGTTTATATTAATAACCTCAGTACATTTACACCTGAAACATAATGTGTGTGATCAAAGATTGGTGGTAAAAATGACTGCATGAAAAGTATCAAAATACCCCAAGTTACATACATACATACCCTGGATTGTGTACTTTTGAAAAATATGTGAACGTGGGGGATGTAGTTTAGGGGAAAACGTGTTTTGGAAATAGCAATGCGCTACTTGTACTTATTGCCTTAGAATTTCCAAAAAAGCGGGAACAAAAACTTTAAATACATGGTGTATTCCTAAACTCTGGACAAATATTTTTATCTATTTTGCAGCTTTTTTTTTTTTATTAGCTGTTGTAGATGAATAAAAGAACTTTCAAGTAAAAGTTTTTTCAATTTTTTTCACCATATTTACATTTTTTTTTATCGTAAAATATGATATAATTAAAATAAAGGTATTTAAAGAAAGCTCTTTTTATTATGCAAAAACCGCAGCAACAATATATTATTTGTGTGATTACAGTAAATAATAAAGAGGAGAATTACAGCTAAACACAAACACCGCAAAAGTTTTAAAACAGCCATTGCCCTTCATGTAAAACGTGGCCAAAACAGCCCGGTCTTGAAGGGGTTAAGAGGGTCGTTAATTCTGGATCCATTTCCCAGCATGCTGTGCTTCCCATCTTTTTCCCCCATAGAAATAAATGTTGCACTGTGAATATTCCACTAAGAGGTTAACAAACCATCCTGCTTGTGAGTTTAATCCTTTTTAATTATCTTATCTTGATATCATTTTTTATATAGCACTTGGTTTTGTTATTTTTTTAATATCCGCTCTCACTTCTCCTACTTACTAATGACTATCCGTGATATCACGGCTCGGGGGGGGGGGGGGGTCTGATGGAGCATAACAATATTGTAATTACTGACACAGAGTATTCCCCTCTGGGACACAAAGCTGCGGAGCACTCCTACTCTCATCATGCTCAGCTCAGCACCTGGCCCAGCATCACGGACGATGTAATCGCAGCCATAAATCCTTTGGTGGGGAAAAAAACCTGGACGCCGCGGACTCCTACTCTCATGACGCTCAGCCCAGTGCATGGCAAGGGTGATATCACAACTCCAGCTACTACAGACTCTAACTCCCATGATTCTCAAGGGTCCAGGCATTCGTAAAAGTCGTAAACGATTAACACCGGCTGCTGCAGACTCCCACTCTCACGATGCTCAGACTAGCATCATGGGTGAGGCAGTTACAGTCATAACTTGATAACATCTAGCACAGTGGTGGCATAACCCTATTCCAGGCTGGGGTGGACTGCAACTCCCATCATGCTTGTGCAGTTACTTCCATCACACCCTTTCTATGCCTGATCTGCGGTGGCCAGGATTTTATTCAAAAAAATACCGGCCTTGGTACTTCCTCCATAGACTTAACATTGTGGTCAAGTCAATTTTTTACCGGCCTGCCGGTAAAATACCGGCCAGGTGGCAACCCTATCCCTGGACTGAATTCTAACATTGGCTTGTAATATTCATTTTTGCTTCTCAAACAGGGTAGAGCAAGTTCTGCTGATAAACTGCCTGACGCATTATGTTTGTGCTGTATAGAAAGACGGCGAATAAAAGAGGTTCCCTGCAGAAAGATAAGCGCTTACGGGAAAGGTGACTGCAGAGCATGCCTATTTATAGGTGCTTGATTATTCATGCCTATAACGCGAAACTATGTTTATTCATGGCTGTAATTCTCAGCACCACGCAGAACATCAGCCAAAACTGCGCAGCCAGGCCCGAGATAACGAATTCAGAAAAAAAAAACTCTACCCGCACGTAGAAGGGGAAAAAATAACGAGCGAATATTTGTAACGTTTCACAATTCTTTTCCTATTTGCGCCACTTCCGCTTATTTTTATTTGGCGTGCATATTGCGATTATATTTGCACCACGCAAAAGACTTTTTGCAAATATTTTGTGAAAAATAATTCTTATTTTGAAGATAACTCCAGCTTTTAGCGACCGCTAATAAAAAAAAGGTAGAAAAAATATTCGCAAACTTGACTGTTTTTATTCGCAATTTGCTCGCACTTACGGTTCGAGTGGTAAAGGTTTAGTACATTGCGATAGGAGCAAAGCGCAAACATAGTTTTGCACATAAAATGTGTTTGCATTTTTTAGTACATTCCCCTCATAATGTCAGGACAACTAAGCAGGAAAGCCTAGAGAGGGCAACTAAGCAGGAAAGCCTAGAGAGGTCAACAAAGCAGGAAAGCCTAGAGAGGGTAACTAAGCAGGAAAGCCTAGAGAGGGCAACTAAGCAGGAAAGCCTAGAGAGGGCAACTAAGCAGGAACGCCTAGAGAGGGCAAGTAAGCAGGAAAGCCTAGAGAGGGCAACAGAGCAGGAATGCCTAGAGAGAGCAACTAAGCAGGAAAGCCTAGAGAGGGCAACTAAGCAGGAAACCCTTGAGAGAGCAACTAAGCAGGAAAGCCTAGCGAGGGCAACTAAGCAGGAAAGCTTAGAGTGGGCAACAAAACAGGAAAGCCTAGAGAGGGCAACTAAGCAGGAAAGCTTAGAGAGAGCAACTAAGCAGGAAAGCCTAGAGAGGGCAACTAAGCAGGAAACCCTTGAGAGAGCAACTAAGCAGGAAAGCCTAGCGAGGGCAACTAAGCAGGAAAGCTTAGAGTGGGCAACAAAACAGGAAAGCCTAGAGAGGGCAACTAAGCAGGAAAGCTTAGAGTGGGCAACAAAACAGGAAAGCCTAGAGAGGGCAACTAAGCAGGAAAGCCTAGAGAGGGCAAATAAGCAGGAAACCCTAGAGAGGGCAACTAAGCAGGAAACCCTAGAGAGGGCAACTAAACAGGAAACCCTAGATTAGTAGGAGTAGGTCCTAGAGAGGGCAATTTAGCTGTAGTATTTATGCTGAAGCAGGATTGTCTCAGGAGATGCTGAAACCCTTACCATGGCAGGTTGAGCCCTCCAAGTTAGTGGTCCGAGTTGCGGGTAGGGTTGCCACCTTTTACCAAAAAAAATACCGGCCACAGCGGTGGGCGGAGCCACACAGGGGTGTGGCTACAAAGGGTGGGGCCACTGAGGGGCGGATCCTCTCAATTTCCCTATCAGATTAAGCTTCTAGTTCCTTGGTACAGGTACCAGGTGCCTGGAGCTTAATACTTATTATGCATATATTTCTCACTGACAATATATATATATATATATCATGCCAGTGTGAAATATATAACTACATGTGTATATATATATACACTAGCATGCACACATACATATATAATATGTGTATATCATGTCAGTGAGAACATACACAAGCTATTTCACACACATTCACACACAAAGACATAGAAATACTGACAGAAACAGTCACATAGACATACCCAGAGGCAGTCACATACACATACTGACAGACAGAGACAGTCACATAGACATACCCAGAGGCAGTCACATACACATACTGACAGACAGAGACAGTCACATAGACATACCCAGAGGCAGTCACATACACATACTGACAGACAGAGACAGTCACATAGACATACCCAGAGGCAGTCACATACACATACTGACAGACAGAGACAGTCACATAGACATACCCAGAGGCAGTCACATAGACATACTGACAGACAGAGACAGTCACATAGACATACCCAGAGACATTCACATAGACATCCTGACAGACAGAGACGGTTACATAGACATGCCCAGAGACAGTCACATAGACATCCTGACAGACAGAGACGGTTACATAGACATGCCCAGAGAGAGTCACATAGACATGCCGACAGACAGATACAGTCACATAGACATACCCAGAGACAGTCACACAGACATACTGACAGACAGAGACAGTAACATAAAGAGACACACACTAACATAGACATACTGACAGACAGTAACATAAAGAGACACACAGTAACATAGACATACTGACAGACAGAGACAGTAACATAAAGAGACACACACTAACATAGACATACTGACAGACAGAGACAGTAACATAAAGAGACACACACTAACATAGACATACTGACAGACAGTAACATAAAGAGACACACACTAACATAGACATACTGACAGACAGTAACATAAAGAGACACACACTAACATAGACATACTGACAGACAGTAACATAAAGAGACACACAGTAACATAGACAGTCACATAGACATGCCGACAGACAGTAACATAAAGAGACACACACTAACATAGACATACTGACAGACAGAGACAGTAACATAAAGAGACACACACTAACATAGACATACTGACAGACAGAGACAGTAACATAAAGAGACACACACTAACATAGACATACTGACAGACAGAGACAGTAACATAAAGAGACACACAGTAACATAGACATACTGACAGACAGTAACATAAAGAGACACACAGTAACATAGACATACTGACAGACAGAGACAGTAACATAAAGAGACACACACTAACATAGACATACTGACAGACAGAGACAGTAACATAAAGAGACACACACTAACATAGACATACTGACAGACAGTAACATAAAGAGACACACACTAACATAGACATACTGACAGACAGTAACATAAAGAGACACACACTAACATAGACATACTGACAGACAGTAACATAAAGAGACACACACTAACATAGACATACTGACAGACAGTAACATAAAGAGACACACACTAACATAGACATACTGACAGACAGTAACATAAAGAGACACACACTAACATAGACATACTGACAGACAGTAACATAAAGAGACACACACTAACATAGACATACTGACAGACAGTAACATAAAGAGACACACACTAACATAGACATACTGACAGACAGTAACATAAAGAGACACACACTAACATAGACATACTGACAGACAGTAACATAAAGAGACACACACTAACATAGACAGTCAAAAGAAAATCCTAGTTCCAAGGCAGTCATTTTTTTTATTTTTTTGAGGGGAGGGAAAGGGTGCATAATTCAATGTGTCCCCCTTCCCTGTTTACCTTATTGCACTGGAAGGGGGACGCTTCTTCAACAGCCTGGTCTGCCAGGCACTGGTCATCTCTTCATCCAGAGAGCCGGGAGTCCGAGCTCTCTGACGTTACAGCGCTATGTGCGAGGGGGCGGAGCTAGCAGTCTGTGCAGGAAGCACAGACATTCCCCCTCGCGCTGCGCTCGTCTGGAGAGCCTGAGACCAACAGGACACATGGGCACAGCACGCTACAGGTGCAGCTACCATCTGGACCATGCAGACTATGCAAACTCATAGTCTGCCTTCTCTCCGCTCCCATGCTGAAAATTATACCGGCCTTAGAATGGCCGGTATTACAGTTGTTCCGGTACCGGCTCCAAGAGGTGAAGTACCGGCTGTGCCGGTAAAAAAAACGGCCGGGTGGCAACCCTAGTTGCAGGACAGGTTTGAAGTGGCTTTCAGCAGTTGATCCGGAGCAGATGAAGCAGATCTCAGAAGTAGGCAACAAACTTCAATGCAGAAGCCTTGTTTGCAATAACCTGGAGGCATTTAGGTGTTGCACAAGGTTAGCTGACAGCACCAGGGTAGCATAAAAACAAGCAAAACATAAGGTAGGGTCGTCACTAAAAGGAGGAATAATACAACAGAATTAGATTCAGGAGGTCAGTGTTGAACCCTGACACATAATGCATACTGATTAGTCCCAAGGCATCTAGTTGTCTAGATATCTGGGCCTCTCTTAGTACATATGTCCCCCTAACAGGGACAGGCACAGTGTCTGTAAAAGTGTTGAGATAGGGGGTTGTTGCAGGTGCGACTGATGACACCCCTGACCAATGGGGGCTGTGATTGACCATACTGGGGGCGTGGGAGTGGGAAAGTGTCAGCCCATGTGCCTACTAAGCTAGACCCATCACTGCCTTTTGAACAACTGAAATAGAGCCACTGAGATGGGTGCAAGAGGCACCTGTGCCTGGGCCAGTATCAGACATCTGTTGCTTGTATGAAGTAACTGGCAAACTATGTGTATTATTAATGGCCTTTCAATAATCAAACAAACACCGCTCACCTTTTTTCTATTTCCTGGAAAGCTGCACAGGGTTATATATCGCGGGGGCAATCTACATTCTTTAATGCCAATGATAATGGGGGTGGATCTTTTTCTGGAGGCATTCATTGTCTGTGTGTGCCATGGCTGACTGATCTGAAGCAAGCTGGCTGTATAAACAATCCTTGTGACATATGGAGGAATGCTGTGTACATATAATATAGTGTACGTAGTGCCTTTACTAAGCGCTATACTGTTTGTCCCACCTGTTCTAGGGTTAAAGAGCCATCTTGTTCCTGTTTTTGTCCAACTTCTTCCTTTTTTTGTCCAATACCTCCCCCAGCATCACAACTTCCCCCCCCCCCCCCCCCCCCCCAGCATCACAGGTCTCTCTGCCTTCTATCTTCTCCAGTATCACAGGTCCCTGTCCCTTATATGTATGCCAGCATGAAATAAATTAATATTATATTTTACTTGATAAAGATATAAATCTTCACCAATATGTCTAGTTATGATATTGATAACTCTTAACTACTGAGTGTAAATTCAGAGTCCACACTCCTTGCTTTCGGCAATTCAACAATATTTAATTAATAGAGGCTACACACATACAAATAAACAATACATACAAATACTACAGATACATATGAAAACTGGTACTAGGTTGGTATATGCTATCACTAATTATTCATTGATTGAATGGAATCAACTAGCTGAAACCATAAGTCAAGCATTCACACATGTGATACATTTACCACTCCTTGGAATCACGTGTTACCAGGCAGCCGCAGAGAGAGAGAGAGAGAGAGAGAGATGTTGTCCCCAAGGGACACCGTGTGTAAGAGAGCTTGCAAGAAGGTTGGCTAGGTCTTTCTTCAAGAGAGAGCCCACCTTCTTTGTTGTACACTCCCTCCCCCACAGCCAGTCTTCTAGTAGTATTTCCAGAAACCATTTTGACTGGGGGAAGGGCTTGTAGAGTTAGGGACTGGAGGTGACACCTAGTTACTTGCCATGTGCTCTGGAGAGTGTAGACTCCATTAATGCCTGAGGCTAGATTGCAGAAGCTTATTCAGTCTTCTGCCCATATTTGAACACTGTATTAGAACACTTAATTGCCACACAGCAGATAAGGTTGCCAATCCTACCTCCGTTTTTACATCCCTCCTATTGACAATAAAGTGGATAAGACACGTGAGCTCTTTGGATCCCACCAAAAGATAAGAGATAAGAGAAGGAAAGAGGATCCTGCAATGTATCAACTATGTGCGCGCTTAGCCCACCATATCAATAGAGACTTCCATGGTATACTAGAAATGAATATACTCGCCCAACCAATGAGTAACTGCAACAGCACACACCAACCTGAATAACAATACAAACTACAGAAATACATAATACAATTATCACAAACACATTTCCCAAAGTCTTGTAGATGTTTGGCCCATAGATAGTTTGATTGAAATCACATAACCAATTTCTGCCAAAATGTACCCTCCGTAATATAACCCTTTCCACAAACCCTTTGCATATGATTATGTAGTATGGGAAAATACTAGGGTATGTAGTGATACTGGCATACCAAAGGTTAAATGGTTTTCAGTACTAGGACATCACACAAGCACTCCAGGTGTTGGTACATGCACTCATTGCACTGTGCTACAGAGTGTATCACACAGATGTTCACTCCACACACATGCGCACACACATCCAATACTTCCACACACCAAGCCACAACACAAGTATGACAAATACACATGCTACCTATCTATGCTGCTTTTATACACGATACTAACCACAAGGTGAAACCGTAAGTAGCATTGCATTCATACTCCACAAATAACATGAATCACACTACACACATACTAGAGAATGCTGCATTCTCACACAACCTTACATTTTATGGCTGTTAGACTAGCATGTCACTGTATGTGTAAGGGATTATGCTAAGGAACTGTGAGTGGATGGGAAAGAAGCTAAAACGAAACGACATATAATACGTGCACACAAGTACAGCATAAAACCTACAGAAATAAAACACATAATAAACTGACAATAAACAGCAGCAACATTGGAAACATAGTAACACAATGGACACATTTCTAATGCAGATTCATAGCTTGTATCGCTACTAGGGCCTAGAAAATAGCTGAACTTTATTTACTGGGACCCCACTTTAACTGATCGGTGATTCTTCTTTCTTGGTCATGATGAAAGCAATAAGTCCATAAAAACAAACAAAATATTCTTGTGTCCCCAAAAATTAACTACTAAGCTGTAGTTCTGATAAACTGGAACACATATTGCCTTTTTCACAAGTTATCTTGTTGCTCTGTGAAAGTGTCAAAGTCCAATGAATCTGTGAAATGTCCCAAAATGAATAAACCTATTGCTGTTTCCAATCGATTGCTTATTGCTGCAAAAAAAACTTTCTGCTTTCTGAATACGGTGGCAGATAGCTGGCTCTGGTCTTCTTCCGATTTCTCATGGCAAAATCTGTAAAAGATCAAGAGCAGTATCAATTCTTAGCAGATACATCTTGGACAATAGTCCTCAAAAACAAAACATTGGGCCGCATGGACCCTACATTAGACCAGGCTGCATTCTGGCCTACTTACAATAAAATATCTATCTAGGTACTATGGTACCTGAAAATTCCCAAATGTAAACTCAAACTTCCCAAATTGTTTCCCAGTGACAATTTGCATGAAAATGTTTGATCACTTGACCACATTGCCTATCAATCCCAATCCCCCCTTCTAAAACAATTACGTTTTAGACAAATGTTTACAGCCAATGTGAGAAAGAATTGATGCAGCAAAAGGTAGCAGTGAGCTCATCTGCTCCTAAATTTGGTTGAGATCTTGGTCACATAACACAAGTTCTCTCATGGGAGTGGACATTTGACATAGTGCTATAGGTTTTATTACCATTACATGAGCTCATAAGGGTACCCATAGTAGCACTTGCATAGCTGGTTCTGATATACATCAGACCTACTGTAAAATAACAAAACAACAACAAACACAAATGTTTTGAGACCAGGACCCCCCTAGTCCCACTGAAAGCAATTAAACCTGTCAGACAAGGTTTAAACAAAAAAATAAAAATTGCAAGCAGGACTTCTTGAGGCTGGGACTGCACCCAATACCACAAAAAACAGCTGCTTTACCTGTTGAAAAACTAGAAACATTATAAAAATTACACAGTACATTCCGCTATGGACAAGGGTGGATAGACTGATCCTATCACCTCAAACCTGTAAACATTAATTATAAAATGGGATGTGAGAGGGACTGCCCCCCTGATTCCATTTGTTTTTCTCTTCAAAAATGATGGTTTTCAAAATACTTTTTACTACACCATACAGGTCACCTGTAGGCTGGAATTTATAAGCATATTCCTGGCCTGTTTTATCAGGTGGCTTCCTTCTGTGAGTTCTCCATGATCCTTGCTGATACTGATTACCTTTCCAAGGATCAGAAGCATTTACATTTGAAAGCACCTTTCTCACTGACCTGTGATCTCTTTTTCTAACCCTGCATGAGAATTGGGTATGTCCGTGCTTTAAACAATAGAAGCAAATACCTTTGAATGGGGCTGGTGAATTCGTTGCAGTCTTTTCATTGCTATAACATACAGTTGCAATTTTGTAAGGCCTTACTCCTTTTGTTATGAGATTCTGCCTTGCTTTCCCAATAATAGTTAATACACCTTCTAAAGTTTCCTTTTGATCTGCTAACATTTGCATTAGAGGGTCTAAGTATGTAAATTTCTTTATTAAGTACTGTAATAAATCAGGAGGAGTTTGGTCTGGTGGTACACGATGAGTTAGCCTATATACTTGCACAAATTTAGATGCAAATTCCCAAGGATCATCCTCTACATTCACTGTCATTTCTGCAAGCACATGGCTATCTAGGTTTCTGTTCCCATTTACCAGTTTAGAAACTGATTTTAACCGGTCTTCCTCTGTACCCCAATTAAAATCATTAAACCAATCTCTTTCTGAATCAACAGGTTCACTTACTGGTGTTTTAAGCCTACATGCAATCTGACCTGGTAGCCACAATTTTAGCATGATGCATGCCTCTTTAGCAGAGAGCATGTATTGCTTGACTGCCATTTCGAAATTGGACATGTTTGATAAAACATCTGTATTGCCATCATATTTTGGAAACAAAGGTTTTAACTTTACCAAGCGATTAACTACTTTCTGTCTGTCTAACTGTTGGGCAGTATGGAGGTTAGGATCCTGCCCATTGTATATGGCAGGACTACTAATCCTATCACTCTGTGCAGTGGTTAAAGTGCAGTTCTTAGGCTGTGACTGTGGGAGCTTTGTTGTGCAAGGGGTTAATACAGGAGCTTCCCACATGTCCAATCTGTCTGATAAAGTATTTGGGGCTTCTTTATTTGTCTCACATTGACCCTCGCGGCTGCATACAGCTACTGGAGTTTGTGAAGATAAACACGTTCTAAGGGATGAAATTAACTCCCCTCTAGCTTCATAATTGTCCTCCAATGTGTTAACATACTCTGCATTCAAGCCACATGTTGGACAATCAGTATTTTTATGACTACTAGCTTGTACTGGAGCCATTGGATTGTGGATTACAAGTAAACGATTTAGTTGGTTTCTTAATGTCATTAACAACTTCATACAGTTCTGCAACTTCAGTTTATCCTTGTTCAAGCACCACTTCTTGTTATCTACTCTCGTATTTTCTCTCTCACATTGCAGCCAAAAACTGTGCATTTTCTTAAATTCATTTTGATCTTCAATCATTAATGGGTTAAAGCTGCTACATCCTGCATATTCTGCTACAATTTCCATTCTTATAAATAAATTATAAATTACTTACACGATTTGTGTCTTCAGACTTCAGGCAATCAAATGGTGTGCACTCCGCTTTGAATCCTCCGTCTGGATTAACCTTGATCCTCCAGATATGATGTCCGGCTTACGAATTGCGTTTCACTCTGGTTGCCTCTTTAGGATCCCGCACGTCCTGGCCCTGGACATATTGCCGAAAACGCTCACACGAAATAAAACAAAACTGGTTCGTTATTTTGTCCCTTTTTAGCTAGCTTGTACCCGGAAACTGGATTGTCTCCCCCTGTGCAAGCTAGCAAAAAGTGGTAGAAAATAATTACCTGACCCGCCAATGAAATATCTTAATATTATATTTTACTTGATAAAGATATAAATCTTCACCAATATGTCTAGTTATGATATTGATAACTCTTAACTACTGAGTGTAAATTCAGAGTCCACACTCCTTGCTTTCGGCAATTCAACAATATTTAATTAATAGAGGCTACACACATACAAATAAACAATACATACAAATACTACAGATACATATGAAAACTGGTACTAGGTTGGTATATGCTATCACTAATTATTCATTGATTGAATGGAATCAACTAGCTGAAACCATAAGTCAAGCATTCACACATGTGATACATTTACCACTCCTTGGAATCACGTGTTACCAGGCAGCCGCAGAGAGAGAGAGAGAGAGAGAGAGATGTTGTCCCCAAGGGACACCGTGTGTAAGAGAGCTTGCAAGAAGGTTGGCTAGGTCTTTCTTCAAGAGAGAGCCCACCTTCTTTGTTGTACACTCCCTCCCCCACAGCCAGTCTTCTAGTAGTATTTCCAGAAACCATTTTGACTGGGGGAAGGGCTTGTAGAGTTAGGGACTGGAGGTGACACCTAGTTACTTGCCATGTGCTCTGGAGAGTGTAGACTCCATTAATGCCTGAGGCTAGATTGCAGAAGCTTATTCAGTCTTCTGCCCATATTTGAACACTGTATTAGAACACTTAATTGCCACACAGCAGATAAGGTTGCCAATCCTACCTCCGTTTTTACACAGCATTACAATCCTCTCTCCCTTATAATTTCCCCAGCATCACTGCTTACTCTCACTTTCCCCTACCGCTAGGCATCACAGGCTCCTCTCACTATTCCCTCCCCTCAGCATCACATGTCCCTCTCACTATTCTCTCCCCTCAGCATCACACATCCCTCTCACTATTCCTTCCCCCAGCATCACACGTCCCTCTCACTATTCCTTTCCCCTAGCATAACACGTCCCTCTCACTATTCCTTTCCCCCAGCATCACAGGTCCATCTCACTATTACTTACTCCTAGCATCACACGCCCCTCTCACTATTTCCCCCAGCATCCCATGTCCCTCTCACTATTCTCTCCCCTAAGCATCACATGTCCCTCTCACTATTCCTTTCCCCCAGCATCACAGGTCCCTTTCACTATTCCTTCCCCCAGCATCACACTTCCCTCTCACTATTCCTTTCCCCTAGCATCACACGTCCCTCTCACTATTCCTTTCCCCTAGCATCACACGTCCCTCTCACTATTCCTTTCCCCTAGCATCACACGTCCCTCTCACTATTCCTTTCCCCTAGCATCACACGTCCCTCTCACTATTCCTTTCCCCTAGCATCACACGTCCCTCTCACTATTCCTTTCCCCTACCATGACACGTCCCTCTCACTATTCCTTTCCCCTAGCATCACACGTCCCTCTCACTATTCCTTTCCCCTAGCATCACACGTCCCTCTCACTATTCCTTTCTCCTAGCATCACACGTCCCTCTCACTATTCCTTCCCCCAGCATCACACGTCCCTCTCACTATTCCTTTCCCCCAGCATCACACGTCCCTCTCACTATTCCTTTCCCCTAGCATCACACGTCCCTCTCACTATTTCTTTCTCCTAGCATCACACGCCCCTCTCACTATTTCCCCCAGCATCACACGTCCCTCTTACTATTCCTTTCCCCTAGCATCACACGCCCCTCTCACTATTTCCCCCAGCATCCCATGCCCCTCTCACTATTTCCCCCAGCATCCCATGTCCCTCTCACTTTTCTCTTCCCCCAGCATCACATGTCCCTCTTCCCTGTACACTTACAAATATCACAAGCCCCTGTCTGGTTCCCCAGCAGCATCACAGGCCCCTCTCCATTTTCCCTCCCTCCACTTATCTGTCCCTCACATTTTTATACCCTTCCTATCTGTAGCCTAGCTGTTCAAGGATTAGATATATGAACAGGGCCAACGCAAAAAGCTTTCATCCAGAATGGCCCAGCCGCTTCCAGTCTAACCTGAACTGGGAAACGTAAGCAAAATAACTTTAGCATGTTGTTTTTTTACCATTTATAAAAAGAAACAGAACGGTTTACATTTAAAAGGTCATGCTAAAGATAAATTCCAAAAGAAGACGAAGTTATTTTTCCATTGGCTCCACTCCAAGGGTGAAAAACATACCCGACTAGATCACACGCTATGTACTATCGGCAGTTGGATCTGCATTGGACGACCCTTGTATTTAGATCAGGTGCGGTAATTCCAAATGTCTCTCAATATGAGAAAATTGGGGGCAATTTATGAAAGCGAGTTCTGGGTCGACGTTCTAGAAGGGGTCTCAATTGTCGGAAAATTCCACTGGTTTCCACTGCCGATTAGAACACTTTTTTAGAACTCTGCTCCTGAAAAAGACTTTTATATGCTTCGTAATTGTTCCTCTATCCTGAATTTGGGAGACTGGCCCCGCCAACCACTACCTCTGTAAAAAATGAAAAAGAAAATCGATTGTACAGGCCTTTCAAATGCAAATGTACGAATGAGCTAGAGGTGCGACTGACACATTGAAATGGTCCCTGGGGGATCAGCAAACTCTCTAAGCAGATGCAACACTTTTCAAAATGGAACCTTGGATGACAGCTAAATGGTTAAATAAAAACACAATCTCTCATGAACAGTAAATCGTACAAACGAATTCAACCCCATTTTATTAAACTTAATGTAGTCTATTTTTAAATACATATATTTTTACATGATACCCACTTTATATTGAAGTTTACATTTTTGTGAGGTTTGAGGATACATTAATATGTACTGTTGTTTTTAATATTTATAATGTCTAACAAGATAAATGGGACTCCATGCTTCCCGATCCATTTGGTAGCCAAGTCTTTCCAGTGTTAACACTTAATCCAAGCTTAGGACAAGTTGTCACGTCCCAGTTTGTCTCCAAGCCAAGCCCTTTTATTTAACAAACCATACTTCATTGTCATGACCAAGGTGATGTTTCCGTGCTCCTTTTTGACGGACAAACCCCCGATCTTCCTTCTGTTACTACTGCTTTGGGCGTGTTTAACCCTACTCACTGTCCAAACCCTGAAGACCCAACCTGAGGGGAAGGTCATACACAATGCGTATGATGTTCCCCTCAGGTTGGGTCTTCGGGGGTTATACCAGGTGTGCTTTTCATGGCTCCATCGCTGGAGAGTCCCTACCAGCCCGGCTGCCACATCACCATGTGGTTTTTCTGCTGAGCCAACATAAACCTTTCAATTCACTTTACCATGATTTGCAATTATTAAATATTCAAAATGAATAGAATTGACATTCAAGTACCCAATGGCACTTTCTCAAGTACCCCATGGCGAAACGTTCTGTACAATAGCTGAGTGTGTTCTGGGAATCCTGCCACATTATAGGATTCACCTGAAAGATCGTCTGTACAATACTTGGATGAGGTGTATCTAATGATTCCACTTGTTCTCCTTTGCCTGTGTTCAGGAACAGCAGGCCTTAAAGGTACCCTGTCACCTAAATATTGTTTACAGAATTACTACGGATGTGCAGAAGAAAAAAAAAAAGCTAAGAACAAAACGTGTTTGATATGCATTTGTGGGGGGCTTCTGGGATAGGCACCAAAACTATTCATGGCAGATATGTACGAGACTTTGTGATCGACTCAGCCTGTATTGTCAAATAGATTTGCCAATTTCGACTGTTGACATCAATCCAGTGGGTGAGGTATAAACCTAAAAAGTCGGGGAAAAAAACGAATTTTCGCAAAATTACAATCTTATGGACTGTCAAAAAGAGAATCCGAAAAATATATTAGTGTCAAGAAATCTTTTAAAAAAAATTATATTGAGATTTAACATCATACTTGTCTCTCCGCTCCCCCCTATAGATATGATACACTGCTATGATCTGTGAGACCCCAAGGATGTAGACACCTGTATGAATGATGTTTGAATGAGGATGAAAGACTGTATGGAATATGAGGGTCACCAGACTTGATTTATTATACAGCGCCCCATCGGGCGAGTTGGGGACGATGAGAGACTAGATGGAAGATTGCCCTTGGGAATACAGGATGGATGAGTAGCTAAATTCTCCTAGAACGCTTTAATGTATAATATTTGCTGTACCGCGTTTCTGATTGCTGTAATGTAAAATGTAATTGTTTTATGTATGAACTTATTATTGCAGAATAATCTGAAACTTATTTGTTTGATAAAGAGAAAATGAATGAAGAATAATATATATATATATATAAAAAAAAAAAAAACTAAGAAAAACATTTTTTAGCTCAGCTACAAAAACATATACCTGTTGCTAGTCCTTGCACAGTCATAGTTAGACTGTGCATCACTCTACACAGAGCTAATACATTGGCACATACTTGGCACAGTGTTTAAAACATTTCGAGATTTCATGCACTGTGACTGTACGCAGATATGTTTGTTTATAATAAATCTGTCTTCAGCCGGAAAAGCAAAACATAAGCTGACATTTACTGATAGTGAGAACATGGTGTCATTTTAATTTGAAGCACACCCACACAGCTAAGTCATTAGTTTTCCAGCCGATCATAAATGATCACTTGCTGCTAATCGCTTTGTTGTTTGCAGGATGGGAGGAGGTGGCTACAGATGTCCTCGCTTCTATCGCCGTTGGGGTCACTAGGTGCAGTGTGGCCCATTAGCTGGTTTGTCGCAACATCCATGAATGAGTATCGGGGGAAAGTGTGGCGAAACGAGTCAGGGTGAAGGACCTGTGGCCCATTTATTCTGTCCTTTGTAGAAGACGTGGATGGGAGTTTGATGCTGTTTGTTCAACATCAACACACCTGTGCGCTCCAATACCCCCTCCCTGGTCTCTAAATGAAACCAAAAAGGAGGTTTAAAATATCCTAGAAATAAAGTGGGTTCCTTTGCGAGATTGCTTTGGCTGCTGCACCAACTGACCTTTCGAATGTTTCGAGTGTACCTTCCTTCTAAAAAAATATATTTTTAAACAACACCTGCATCGTTTAAGGGAGTCATGTGGTTTACTGCATGCCTCCATTTTGATTTATTTTTTTTCCACTACAGAACTGTATCTTGATTGGTGCACAGCTCAGATGTGAGCTCCGCCTATAGTGACATTAGACACCAACAAGACATGAAGCATAACAAATAGAGCTAACTTTTGCATGTAATGTTAGAATGGATTTTTCTTTTTCATCTTTAATATCTCTTATTAATAAAACAAGATGCTTTTAATTTCTAAAAAAACACAAATATATTTTATGGGCAAAACTATTTTTGAACTTTGCTCCTATCGCCATGTACTAAACATTTAACACTCCAGTAGTACATACGAGCAAATTGCGAATAAAAACAGGCAATTTTGCGAATATTTTTTCTACCTCCTTTGATAGCGCTCGCTAAAAGCTGGTGTAATTTTCACACGCAAATAAGAATAATTTTTCACAAAATATTCGCAAAGCTCTTTAGCGTGGCGCAAATATACTCGCAATTTATTAGCCTAACCGGAAAAATGCACGCTTAATAAATATAAACGGAAGAGGCGCAAATCAGGGAAAACAAGCGCAAAATGTTACAAATAGTCGCAAATTGCTCCTTACTCATGTCTTACCTACTTTTTTCCCCACTGCACTTGTTTAGTACATGACCCCCTATAACAGGGCAACTACTAAAACTCCATTATATTTTATAAATGATATTGTTAGAATATGTATATATTTTTTTACAGTATTAAGTTCTTGATAAGAGCATAACGACCAAGTGAGAGATGCAAACTGTGTTTTAGAGTGATTCATACACACAAAGCAATTAAACTGGCAGAGAGAATCTAATTATTTATTTTAATGACAAGTGTTAATATCCAAGGGCCGGAGATTAGGCTGCGTGTTTTCCAATCAATCGCCAGAGGGATTTACAGCAGGTAACTGGGGTGTAAATGAATATACAGGCAGGGTCTCCTCAGACTAGGCTGGTCATGGAACGTGGAGGGGTTTCCAATGGTACATTAATAAATACATAGTGTTATGCCGGGGGAAGCAACATTTATATACAAAAAAAAAAAAAAAAAGGAAAAAGCTGGAGTTGCCGTCTCTATATCTGCGTCAGGGGTAGAAACTTTTGGTAATAACTTTTGGTCACGTCAATCATTAGTTCCTGAGTGCATTCTGGGAGCTCCCCGGAGAATAGTCCTGAAGAGAGAAGAGGCCGATAGTGAATGATTCACAGTGCTGGACTGGCTGTAACTGGGGGGGATTTCTGTTTAACTGAAAGATTACATCAAGTGTGGGTATTTTAAATAGAAATGCTTTAAGGAAAGAATAGAAATAAAGAACCTTATTGAGAGCGGGAGGGCGGACATGTTGTCTAGAATCTTTGCTCCGTATATAGTTATATCAGGGGGCAGACATGTTGGTTAGAATCTTTGCTCCGTATATAGTTATATCAGGGGGCAGACAGATGTTTAGAATCTTGGGATGGATGAAGAAAGATCTGACTCAAGATTCTAAACAACATGTCTGCCCCCTGATATAACTATATACGGAGCAAATATTCTAAACAACATGTCTGCCCCCTGATATAACTATATACGGAACAAAAGATTCTAACCAACATGTCTGCCCCCTGATATAACTATATACGGAGCAAAGATTCTAAACAACATGTCTGCCCCCTGATATAACTATATACGGAGCAAAGATTCTAAACAACATGTCTGCCCCCTGATATAACTATATACGGAGCAAAGATTCTAACCAACATGTCTGCCCCCTGATATAACTATATACGGAGCAAAGATTCTAAACAACATGTCTGCCCCCTGATATAACTATATACGGAGCAAAGATTCTAAACAACATGTCTTCCCCCTGATATAACTATATACGGAGCAAAGATTCTAACCAACATGTCTGCCCCCTGATATAACTATATACGGAGCAAAGATTCTAAACAACATGTCTGCCCCCTGATATAACTATATATGGAGCAAAGATTTTAACCAACATGTCTGCCCCCTGATATAACTATATACGGAGCAAAGAGAGCTCGGTAAGATACTCGATTTGTATTCCTTCCTTAAAGAATTTGGTCTTTTTTTTTTTGCAATGTGGGTTACTGATTTGACAGATTTGGATAAAACTCTTGTACAGGAATTTGGCAACAAGTCCCACAGCTCAATGCCCCGTAACGGACTAGATGTGGAATAAGCCCTTGTACCTACCAGGACATCCGGCAAACACTGTGAAGGGGGGAACCACCGTTTCTGGAGGCAGGACGGTGTTGTCCAAGATTTTGCAGCAGTCCTTTAAGACACATCTACGGCCCTGCAAAACACAAACCATGTGGCATGAGGCTAAGCCTTATTATTTCAAGAGGATCTGGAGGGTAATCTTTTTTACTCTCGTCTGAGGAATAGAGGAGTTGTTGTCTGGCCACAGGTGGGCTCCCATGATACTCACGATCACGCAGTTCTTCCCTATGTGGACATAGGATCCGATCTGTGCAGCGTTCACCACACAGTCCTCTTCTATGAAAACATGGTCACCGATGTGTAACGGGAAGAAGGCCACTCTGTGGGAGCAATGTCACACTGGTCAGTCTCTGCATCCTTGGAATGAATAATACATATATTTTAGAGCATGTTTTTCATCCCAACAGGCCTCAAAGCACATAAAGGGACAACTGTAGCAAAAAATGAAGTTGTGTTTAATAGAAAGTTGGCATCAAGTGTAGGAATGTTATATAGAAATGCTTTAATGGAATAATACAAATAAAGTACCTTATTGAGCCATCTTTACCCCATATAGCTCTACCAGGAGGCAGACATTTTGTTGAGAATCTTTGGTCAGATCTTTGTTCATCTGAACCAAGGTGAGTGAAGATCTGACCCAAGATTCTAAACATGTCCGCCCCCTGAGAGAACTATATGGAGTAAAGATTCTAACCAACATGTCTGCCTCCTAAGAGAACAATATAGTAAAGATTCTAACCAACATGTCTGCCCCCTGAGAGAACAATATGGAGTAAAGATTCTAACCAACATGTCTGCCCCCTGAGAGAACTATATGGAGTAAAGATTCTAACCAACATGTCTGCCTCCTAAGAGAACAATATGGAGTAAAGATTCTAACCAACATGTCTGCCCCCTGAGAGAACAATATGGAGTAAAGATTCTAACCAACATGTCTGCCCCCTGAGAGAACTATATGGAGTAAAGATTCTAACCAACATGTCTGCCCCCTGGGAGAACAATATGGAGTAAAGATTCTAACCAACATGTCTGCCCCCTGAGAGAACTATATGGAGTAAAGATTCTAACCAACATGTCTGCCTCCTGAGAGAACTATATGGAGTAAAGATTCTAACCAACATGTCTGCCCCCTGAGAGAACTATATGGAGTAAAGATTCTAACCAACATGTCTGCCCCGTGAGAGAACTATATGGAGTAAAGATTCTAACCAACATGTCTGCTTCCTGAGAGAGCGATATGGAGTAAAGATTCTAACCAACATGTCTGCCCCCTGAGAGAACGATATGGAGTAAAGATTCTAACCAACATGTCTGCCCCCTGAGAGAACGATATGGAGTAAAGATTCTAACCAACATGTCTGCCCCCTGAGAGAACGATATGGAGTAAAGATTCTAACCAACATGTCTGCCCCCTGAGAAAACTATATGGAGTAAAGATTCTAACCAACATGTCTGCCTCCTGAGAGAACGATATGGAGTAAAGATTCTAACCAACATGTCTGCCCCCTGAGAGAACGATATGGAGTAAAGATTCTAACCAACATGTCTGCCCCCTGAGAGAACGATATGGAGTAAAGATTCTAACCAACATGTCTGCCCCCTGAGAAAACTATATGGAGTAAAGATTCTAACCAACATGTCTGCCTCCTGAGAGAACGATATGGAGTAAAGATTCTAACCAACATGTCTGCCCCCTGAGAGAACGATATGGAGTAAAGATTCTAACCAACATGTCTGCCCCCTGAGAGAACGATATGGAGTAAAGATTCTAACCAACATGTCTGCCCCCTGAGAGAACTTTATGGATTAAAGACTGAACACCACTCGATCCAGTTCTTCCAGATTTTATCGGTTTTACTCTAGCTATCTTGCATGGTGTAAAACCTTCTCTCCGTCATTAATAGGATATCTGCTGTAATATCTCTCGCCAGGAAGGGTGTAAAGAAGCAGGGGTAACTTATTAAACGGCCCCATTAAGATGAATTACCGTATATACTTTTTGATTTCCTTCTTTTATCGATCATTAAACATTCACAAGATAGCTGTCCTTTAAAAGAAGAAAAATCCCCCATACATTTTAAAGCAAATTTGTCCCTAGAGCAGGGCCTGAAAAATATTTGCAGACTTTAGGAGCAAACAGACCAGTTAAGGAGGCAACCTAGACATTTTTAGGAGCCAGGGAAATGGTAACTTCTTTAGAGCTAAATGTAAAACAATCAAAAAAGTTAAGAGCCAGTAGCAGGGATTATAGGAGCCAGGAAACCTCTGCAGAGTTCTATCTAGAAAAACCAAAACAAGCAAAGGGCCAGGAGCAGGGATTTTAGGAGCCAGGAAACCCCTGCAGAGTTCTATGTAGAAAAACCAAAACAAGCAAAGAGCCAGCAGCAGGGATTTCGGGGTCAGGAACCCCCTGCAGAGTTCTATGTAGAAAAAAAAGTAAGGAGCAAACAGTAGGGATTTTAGGAGCCAGTAAACCTCTGCAGAGTTATATTTAGAAAAACCAAAACAAGCAAAGAGCCCGCAGCAGGGATTTTAGGATCCAGGATACCTCTGCAGAGTTCTATGTAGAAAAACCAAAACAAGCAAAGAGCCAGCAGCAGGGATTTTAGGAGCCAGGAAACGTCTGCAGAGTTCTATGTAGAAAAAAAAATAAAAAGCAAAGAGCCAGGAGCAGGGATTTCGGGGCCAGGAAACTTCTGCAGAGTTCTATGTAGAAAAAAAATAAAAAGCAAAAAGCCAGGAGCAGGGATTTCGGTGCCAGGAAATTTCTGCAGAGTTCTATGTAGAAAAAAAAGTCAGGAGCAAACAGTAGAGATTTTAGGAGCCAGGAAACCTCTGCAGAGTTATATTTAGAAAAACCAAAACTAGCAAAGAGCCAGGAGCAGGGATTTTAGGAGCCAGGAAACCCCTGCAGAGTTCTATGTAGAAAAAATAAAATAAAAAGCAAAGAGCCAGCAGCAGGGATTTCGGGGCCAGGAAACTTCTGCAGAGTTCTATGTAGAAAAACCAAAACAAGCAAAGAGCCAGCAGTAGCGAATTTAGTAGTCACGGCTCTCTAGTGTCCTGACCTATTGGAAGTTGAACATTTCTCCTCCTGTGACTGTAAATGATAATGCACACAGCCCTTTCTGAACCTCCTGTGTCCTGAGAGTGGATCAGAGAGGGCACATTTATTACCGTCACGTGTAGTCAGTTCACCTCGTGAGTGGAGACACACGCGTCCCGGCTAGCCCAGTTTACTCCCGCGGTCTAATTAATCTGCTTCTCTTTTTGCAGTGGACAAAAGATTCCCCCCTCCAACAAACACCATGGACCCAAATTATTCCATTTTCTCTGCCTGCGCCGGATTTATTGTCACAGAGAGAAACATGAAGCTTTACAAATACGGCAGAGGTTTAATATGCGTAATTAAGTGCAATCTAAGAGCACTGGAAATAACAGGGAGTAGCAGAGATTTCAGCTGCCGGATTCACACAAATGGGACTATTAGATTGTTCCAATCTCATCCAATGCACCCCTGGACTGTCCTAGATTAAACAATGTAGGGTACAGGCCTGTATATAACTTGTAATTCCACATTCAGCCACAGGGGGTGTCAGAGCTTTGATGCAGCTATTGCAATGGATGACACCGTTGCTGCCCAGTGCCAGCCAGTTTGATCCTTAGCCTGCAGGCCACATCAAGATTCTTCCGCTCATTTTCTTTATTTTAAAACCAGCAGTAGAAATGGTTGTAAAAACCTTGGATTTTCTAACAAGAGGAATATTTTCCATGTAGGAATTAATACAATGTGTCTCAAGGTCACCAAATCATGTCAGCTATAATGATACAAACTGGGGGCTGCTGGGTAATGGTATATAGAGGGGGCTGCTGGGTAATGGTATATAGAGGGGGCTGCTGGGTAATGGTATATAGAGGGGGCGGCTGGGTAATGGTATATAGATAGGGTTGCCACCTTTTCTTCAAAAAAAATACCAGCCTTGGTACTGTCTCCATAGACTTAACATTGGCCTGATGCCAATTTTTTACCGGCCTGACGGTAAAATACCGGCCAGGTGGCAACCCTATATATAGAGGGGGCTGCTGGGTAATGGTATATAGAGGGGGCTGCTGGGTAATGGTATATAGAGGGGGCTGCTGGGTAATGGTATATAGAGAGGGGGCTGATGGGTAATGGTATATAGAGAGGGGGCTGATGGGTAATGGTATATAGAGAGGGGGCTGATGGGTAATGGTATATAGAGAGGGGCTGCTGGGTAATGGTATATAGAGGGGGGGCTGCTGGGTAATGGAATATAGAGAGGGGGCTGATGGGTAATGGTATATAGAGAGGGGCTGCTGGGTAATGGTATATAGAGGGGGGGCAGCTGGGTAATGGTATATAGAGGGGCTGCTGGGTAATGGTATATAGAGAGGGGCTGCTGGGTAATGGTATATAGAGAGGGGCTGCTGGGTAATGGTATATAGAGGGGGGGCAGCTGGGTAATGGTATATAGAGGGGGCTGCTGGGTAATGGTATATAGAGGAGGCTGCTGGGTAATGGTATATAGAGAGGGGCTGCTGGGTAATGGTATATAGAGGGGGCTGCTGGGTAATGGTATATAGAGGAGGCTGCTGGGTAATGGTATATAGAGAGGGGCTGCTGGGTAATGGTATATAGAGGGGGCTGCAGGGTAATGGTATATAGAGGAGGCTGCTGGGTAATGGTATATAGAGGGGCTGCTGGGTAATGGTATATAGAGAGGGGCTGCTGGGTAATGGTATATAGAGAGGGGCTGCTGGGTAATGGTATATAGAGAGGGGCTGCTGGGTAATGGTATATAGAGGGGGGCTGCTGGGTAATGGTATATAGAGGAGGCTGCTGGGTAATGGTATATAGAGGAGGCTGCTGGGTAATGGTATATAGAGGGGCTGCTGGGTAATGGTATATAGAGGAGGCTGCTGGGTAATGGTATATAGAGGGGGCTGCTGGGTAATGGTATATAGAGGGGGCTGCTGGGTAATGGTATATAGAGGAGGCTGCTGGGTAATGGTATATAGAGGAGGCTGCTGGGTTATGGTATATAGAGGAGGCTGCTGGGTTATGGTATATAGAGGGGCTGCTGGGTAATGGTATATAGAGGGGGCTGCTGGGTAATGGTATATAGAGGGGCTGCTGGGTAATGGTATATAGAGAGGGGCTGCTGGGTAATGGTATATAGAGGGGGCTGCTGGGTAATGGTATATAGAGGAGGCTGCTGGGTAATGGTATATAGAGAGGGGCTGCTGGGTAATGGTATATAGAGGGGGTTGCTGGGTAATGGTATATAGAGGGGGCTGCTGGGTAATGGTATATAGAGGGGGCTGCTGGGTAATGGTATATAGAGGGGCTGCTGGGTAATGGTATATAGAGGGGGGGCTGCTGGGTAATGGTATATAGAGAGGGGGCTGATGGGTAATGGTATATGGAGGGGCTGCTGGGTAATGGTATATAGAGGGGCTGCTGGGTAATGGTATATAGAGGGGCTGCTGGGTAATGGTATATAGAGGAGGCTGCTGGGTAATGGTATATAGAGGGGCTGCTGGGTAATGGTATATAGAGGAGGCTGCTGGGTAATGGTATATAGAGAGGGGCTGCTGGGTAATGGTATATAGAGGGGGCTGCTGGGTAATGGTATATAGAGGGGGCTGCTGGGTAATGGTATATAGAGAGGGGCTGCTGGGTAATGGTATATAGAGGAGGCTGCTGGGTAATGGTATATAGAGGGGCTGCTGGGTAATGGTATATAGAGGGGGCTGCTGGGTAATGGTATATAGAGAGGGGGCTGATGGGTAATGGTATATAGAGAGGGGGCTGATGGGTAATGGTATATAGAGAGGGGCTGCTGGGTAATGGTATATAGAGGGGGGGGCTGCTGGGTAATGGTATATAGAGAGGGGGCTGATGGGTAATGGTATATAGAGGGGGCTGCTGGGTAATGGTATATAGAGAGGGGCTGCTGGGTAATGGTATATAGAGAGGGGCTGCTGGGTAATGGTATATAGAGGGGGGGCAGCTGGGTAATGGTATATAGAGGGGCTGCTGGGTAATGGTATATAGAGAGGGGCTGCTGGGTAATGGTATATAGAGAGGGGCTGCTGGGTAATGGTATATAGAGGAGGCTGCTGGGTAATGGTATATAGAGGGGGGGCAGCTGGGTAATGGTATATAGAGGGGGCTGCTGGGTAATGGTATATAGAGGAGGCTGCTGGGTAATGGTATATAGAGGGGCTGCTGGGTAATGGTATATAGAGAGGGGCTGCTGGGTAATGGTATATAGAGGGGGCTGCTGGGTAATGGTATATAGAGAGGGGCTGCTGGGTAATGGTATATAGAGAGGGGCTGCTGGGTAATGGTATATAGAGGAGGCTGCTGGGTAATGGTATATAGAGGGTGGCTGCTGGGTAATGGTATATAGAGGGGGCTGCTGGGTAATGGTATATAGAGGGGGGCTGCTGGGTAATGGTATATAGAGGGGGCTGCTGGGTAATGGTATATAGAGGGGGGCTGCTGGGTAATGGTATATAGAGGGGGGCTGCTGGGTAATGGTATATAGAGGGGGGCTGCTGGGTAATGGTATATAGAGGGGGGCTGCTGGGTAATGGTATATAGAGAGGGGCTGCTGGGTAATGGTATATAGAGGAGGCTGCTGGGTAATGGCATATAGAGAGGGGCTGCTGGGTAATGGTATATAGAGAGGGGCTGCTGGGTAATGGTATATAGAGGGGGGGCTGCTGGGTAATGGTATATAGAGAGGGGCTGCTGGGTAATGGTATATAGAGAGGGGCTGCTGGGTAATGGTATATAGAGGGGGCTGCTGGGTAATGGTATATAGAGGGGGCTGCTGGGTAATGGTATATAGAGGGGGCTGCTGGGTAATAGTATATAGAGGGGCTGCTGGGTAATGGTATATAGAGGAGGCTGCTGGGTAATGGTATATAGAGGGGCTGCTGGGTAATGGTATATAGAGGGGCTGCTGGGTAATGGTATATAGAGGGGGCTGCTGGGTAATGGTATATAGAGGGGGCTGCTGGGTAATGGTATATAGAGGGGGCTGCTGGGTAATGGTATATAGAGGGGGCTGCTGGGTAATGGTATATAGAGGGGGCTGCTGGGTAATGGTATATAGAGGGGGCTGCTGGGTAATGGTATATAGAGGGGCTGCTGGGTAATGGTATATAGAGGAGGCTGCTGGGTAATGGTATATAGAGGGGCTGCTGGGTAATGGTATATAGAGAGGGGCTGCTGGGTAATGGTATATAGAGGGGCTGCTGGGTAATGGTATATAGAGAGGGCTGCTGGGTAATGGTATATAGAGGGGGCTGCTGGGTAATGGTATATAGAGGGGGGGCAGCTGGGTAATGGTATATAGAGGAGGCTGCTGGGTTATGGTATATAGAGGGGGGGCTGCTGGGTAATGGTATATAGAGAGGGCTGCTGGGTAATGGTATATAGAGGAGGCTGCTGGGTAATGGTATATAGAGAGGGCTGCTGGGTAATGGTATATAGAGAGGGGCTGCTGGGTAATGGTATATAGAGGGGGCTGCTGGGTAATGGTATATAGAGGAGGCTGCTGGGTAATGGTATATAGAGAGGGCTGCTGGGTAATGGTATATAGAGGGGGGCTGCTGGGTAATGGTATATAGAGGGGCTGCTGGGTAATGGTATATAGAGAGGGGCTGCTGGGTAATGGTATATAGAGGAGGCTGCTGGGTTATGGTATATAGAGGGGGCTGCTGGGTAATGGTATATAGAGGGGGCTGCTGGGTAATGGTATATAGAGGAGGCTGCTGGGTAATGGTATATAGAGAGGGCTGCTGGGTAATGGTATATAGAGAGGGGCTGCTGGGTAATGGTATATAGAGGGGGGCTGCTGGGTAATGGTATATAGAGGGGGGCTGCTGGGTAATGGTATATAGAGGGGGGCTGCTGGGTAATGGTATATAGAGAGGGGCTGCAAGGGTAATGTTATATAGAGGGGGCTGCTGGGTAATGTTATATAAAGGGGGGGCTGCTGGGTAATGGTATATAGAGGGGGCTGCTGGTTAATGGTATATAGAGAGGGGCTGCTGGGTAATGGTATATAGAGGAGGCTGCTGGGTAATGGTATATAGAGAGGGGCTGCTGGGTAATGGTATATAGAGGGGCTGCTGGGTAATATGTCATGCATAACTCTCTTACCCTTTGCTGAACTTTTTAAATGGCGGCCTGATGACACTGCGGCTTTTGATGACGCAGTGACGACCCACGCGAACATTAGCCAGGTCCCCGCGGATGATGCAGTCATTCATAACAATTGTCTAAAATGCAACAGAGAGAGGTAGCAAATAACACTGCAAGAGAAGCACCGGGCATCATGGGATATGTAGTTCAGCGTATACCTGGATGGAGGGATATTGTGCAGGGATAACTAATATCAAAACACAACATCTAAATACTCTCTGCTCTAGAGCCTGTCTTGTTTATTAGCATTAATCTTCATGTAACACTGGTCTCCGTGATTGAGACAGACTCGCACAGTGTGTAGAGATTCTCGGTGGCGTCTGTGTAATTCACCTTCATTTGCACTTTCTCTATGGAGACATTACTGTGTGTTACACAGTATCCACTATACACCATGGGGAAGTTAATCCAGCAAACAGGAGCTGACGAAGGGAGTGGTGTAAATTCAGAGACACTGTCTGATCTAAATGTGACCTGCTATCCCCTGCTGGGAAGATCGAGCAGCCGACAACACACTCCCCCCCCTACCCGTCTGATCTCTGTAACTACCAGTCTCTGCCCGACAGTGTGACCGCCAGTCTCTGCCCGACAGTGTGACCGCCAGTCTCCGCCCGTCAGTGTGACCGCCAGTGTCCGCCCGTCAGTGTGACCGCCAGTGTCCGCCCGTCAGTGTGACCGCCAGTGTCTGCCCGTCAGTGTGACCGCCAGTGTCCGCCCGTCAGTGTGACCGCCAGTCTCTGCCCGTCAGTGTGACCGCCAGTCTCCGCCCGTCAGTGTGACCGCCAGTGTCCGCCCGTCAGTGTGACCGCCAGTGTCCGCCCGTCAGTGTGACCGCCAGTGTCTGCCCGTCAGTGTGACCGCCAGTGTCCGCCCGTCAGTGTGACCGCCAGTGTCCGCCCGTCAGTGTGACCGCCAGTGTCTGCCCGTCAGTGTGACCGCCAGTCTCTGCCCGACAGTGTGACCGCCAGTGTCTGCCCGTCAGTGTGACCGCCAGTGTCCGCCCGTCAGTGTGACCGCCAGTCTCCGCCCGTCAGTGTGACCGCCAGTCTCCGCCCGTCAGTGTGACCGCCAGTCTCCGCCCGTCAGTGTGACCGCCAGTCTGACCGCCAGTCTCCGCCCGTCAGTGTGACCGCCAGTCTCCGCCCGTCAGTGTGACCGCCAGTCTCCGCCCGTCAGTGTGACCGCCAGTCTGACCGCCAGTCTCCGCCCGTCAGTGTGACCGCCAGTCTCTGCCCGACAGTGTGACCGCCAGTGTCTGCCCGTCAGTGTGACCGCCAGTGTCCGCCCGTCAGTGTGACCGCCAGTCTCTGCCCGACAGTGTGACCGCCAGTCTCTGCCCGACAGTGTGACCGCCAGTCTCTGCCCGACAGTGTGACCGCCAGTCTCTGCCCGTCAGTGTCACCACCTGTCTATACATGATCGTATGACCCCTTCTCTACCTCGTCAGTGTGACCGCATGCCTCTGCCCGTCAGTGTGACCTGTCCACATGACTGCCTGTCTATGCATGTCTGCTTGACCGCCTGTCTGTGCATGTCTGCTTGACCGCCTGTCTGTGCATGTCTGCTTGACCGCCTGTCTGTGCATGTCTGCTTGACCGCCTGTCTGTGCATGTCTGCTTGACCGCCTGTCTGTGCATGTCTGCGTGACCACCTGTCTATGCATGTCCGCTTGACCGCCTGTCTATGCATGTCCGCGTGATCGCATGTCTACCTGTCTATGCATGTTTGCATGACCGCCTGTCTATGCATGTCCACTTGACCGCCTGTCTATGTATGTCCGCTTGACCACCTGTCTATGCATGTCCGCTTGACCGTCTGTCTATGCATGTCTGCTTGACCGCCTGTCTGTGCATGTCTGCTTGACCGTCTGTCTATGCATGTCTGCTTGACCGCCTGTCTATGCATGTCCGCCTGTCTATGCATGTCCGCTTGACCGCCTGTCTATGCATGTCTGCATGATCGCATGTCTATGCATGTCTGCCTGTCTATGCATGTTTGCTTGACTGCCTGTCTATGCATGTCTGCTTGACTGCCTGTCTATGCATGTCTGCTTGACTGCCTGTTTATGCATGTCTGCTTGACTGCCTGTCTATGCATGTCTGCTTGACTGCCTGTCTATGCATGTCTGCTTGTCTATGCACATCTGTGTGACTGCCTGTCTATTCATGTCTGCGTGACTGCCTGTCTATGCATGTCTATGCACGTCTGCGTGGCTGCCTGTCTATTCATATCTGCGTGTCTATGCACGTCTGCGTGACTGCCGGTCTAGGCATGTCTGCGTGACTGCCGGTCTAGGCATGTCTGCGTGACTGCCGGTCTATGCATGTCTGCGTGTCTATGCACGTCTGCGTGACTGCCTGTCTGTGCACGTCTGTGTGTCTATGCACGTCTGTGTGACCGCCTGTCTATGCATGTCTGCGTGACTGTATCAATGTGTGAAGCCTGTCTCATACACCTTCACACAGCTTTTTCTTGCAGTCAGTCTATTAGGCTAGCGGTGTAACCAACACCATTGTGATGAATGAATAGAAGCTTGAGAAACATTTCATGTGACTGCCTGGAGTAATCATTGTTCCATTTTGTTATAACCGATCCAGTCAATTTGAAATCTGTATTAAAATATAAATTCAGTGTTTATGCGGCTGGGTGAATAGTGTAATAAACATCACCTACCTTTCCATTTAGCACTATATTCTGACTGCCGCACAGCACAGACTGTCTGCTTACTTTATTTCCAGATGCCTGTGAATGAATCATGCGCACAATGGATAAATCTCAGTGTATGTTCTAATCATCCAGCGTAATGTCATTGTATGGACCTCAGAAGGCCCTGAGAGATGAACATATTCTGTAAGTTGTGCGATAGCCCAGTGAGCTATCGTGACATGAGAATGGAGCTGACAGCTGGGAAGACAGTGTCTACAATATAAACATCAGTAAAATGCTCTATTTTATTGGGTAACATTGTAATTGTTATTTAATAAATATGTGAAATGCGTTGACATCTTATAAACAAAGTATACAAAAAAAAAATCTGTAAGTCTGTGACAGACACATTGTTCAAAGCTTCCCGGTTAAATTGCTTTTAAGGAGGGTTTAGTCCATATTTAATGAATAAAGATATACTGACAGATATACTGACAGATAAGGTGCAGAGATTGATTGACAGATATACTGACAGATAAGGTACAGAGACTGATTGACAGATATACTGACAGATAAGATGCAGAGATTGATAAACAGATATACTGACAGATAAGGTACAGAGACTGATAGATATACTGACAGATAAGATGCAGAGACTGATAGACAGATTTACTGACAGATAAGATGCAGAGACTGATAGACAGATATACTGACAGATAAGGTGCAGAGATTGATAGACAGATCTACTGATAGATAAGGTGCAGAGATTGATAGACAGATATACTGACAGATAAGATGCAGAGACTGATAGACAGATATACTGACAGATAAGGTGCAGAGATTGATAGACAGATATACTGACAGATAAGGTACAGAGATTGATAGACAGATATGGTACAGAGACTTATAGACAGATATACTGACAGATAAGGTACAGAGATTGATAGACAGATATACTGACAGATAAGGTACAGAGACTGATAGACAGATATACTGACTGATAAGGTACAGAGATTGATTGACAGATATACTGACAGATAAGGTACAGAGACTGATTGACAGATATACTGACAGATAAGATGCAGAGATTGATAAACAGATATACTGACAGATAAGGTACAGAGACTGATAGATATACTGACAGATAAGATGCAGAGACTGATAGACAGATTTACTGACAGATAAGATGCAGAGACTGATAGACAGATATACTGACAGATAAGGTGCAGAGATTGATAGACAGATATACTGACAGATAAGGTACAGAGACAGATAGACAGATATACTGACAGATAAGATGCAGAGACTGATAGACAGATATACTGACAGATAAGGTGCAGAGACTGATAGACAGATATACTGACAGATAAGATGCAGAGACTGATAGACAGATATACTGACAGATAAGATGCAGAGACTGATAGACAGATATACTGACAGATAAGGTGCAGAGATTGATAGACAGATATACTGACAGATAAGGTACAGAGATTGATAGACAGATATACTGACAGATAAGGTACAGAGACTTATAGACAGATATACTGACAGATAAGGTACAGAGATTGATAGACAGATATACTGACAGATAAGGTACAGAGACTGATAGACAGATATACTGACAGATAAGGTACAGAGATTGATAGACAGATATACTGACAGATAAGGTACAGAGACTGATTGACAGATATACTGACAGATAAGATGCAGAGATTGATAAACAGATATACTGACAGATAAGGTACAGAGACTGATAGATATACTGACAGATAAGATGCAGAGACTGATAGACAGATTTACTGACAGATAAGATGCAGAGACTGATAGACAGATATACTGACAGATAAGGTGCAGAGATTGATAGACAGATCTACTGATAGATAAGGTGCAGAGATTGATAGACAGATATACTGACAGATAAGATGCAGAGACTGATAGACAGATATACTGACAGATAAGGTGCAGAGATTGATAGACAGATATACTGACAGATAAGGTACAGAGATTGATAGACAGATATACTGACAGATAAGGTACAGAGACTTATAGACAGATATACTGACAGATAAGGTACAGAGATTGATAGACAGATATACTGACAGATAAGGTACAGAGACTGATAGACAGATATACTGACAGATAAGGTGCAGAGATTGATTGACAGATATACTGACAGATAAGGTACAGAGACTGATTGACAGATATACTGACAGATAAGATGCAGAGATTGATAAACAGATATACTGACAGATAAGGTACAGAGACTGATAGATATACTGACAGATAAGATGCAGAGACTGATAGACAGATTTACTGACAGATAAGATGCAGAGACTGATAGACAGATATACTGACAGATAAGGTGCAGAGATTGATAGACAGATCTACTGATAGATAAGGTGCAGAGATTGATAGACAGATATACTGACAGATAAGATGCAGAGACTGATAGACAGATATACTGACAGATAAGGTGCAGAGATTGATAGACAGATATACTGACAGATAAGGTACAGAGATTGATAGACAGATATACTGACAGATAAGGTACAGAGACTTATAGACAGATATACTGACAGATAAGGTACAGAGATTGATAGACAGATATACTGACAGATAAGGTACAGAGACTGATAGACAGATATACTGACAGATAAGGTACAGAGATTGATAGACAGATATACTGACAGATAAGGTACAGAGATTGATAGACAGATATACTGATAGATAAGGTGCAGAGATTGATAGACAGATATACTGACAGATAAGGTACAGAGATTGATAGACAGATATACTGACAGATAAGGTACAGAGATGGATATATATATATATATATATATATACTGACAGATAATGTGCAGAGATGGATGGATATATATATATATATATATATATATATACTGACAGATAAGGTACAGAGATGGATATATATATATATATATATATACTGACAGATAATGTGCAGAGATGGATATATATATATATATATACTGACAGATAAGGTACAGAGATGGATATATATATATATATATATATATATACTGACAGATAAGGTACAGAGATGGATATATATATATATATATATATACTGACAGATAATGTGCAGAGATGGATATATATATATATACTGACAGATAATGTGCAGAGATGGATATATATATATATATATATATATATATATATATATATACTGACAGATAAGGTACAGAGATGGATATATATATACTGACAGATAAGGTATAGATATTGATATATATATAGTGACAGATAAGGTACAGAGATGGATATATATATACTGACAGATAAGGTATAGATATTGATATATATATAGTGACAGATAAGGTATAGATATTGATATATATATAGTGACAGATAAGGTATAGATATTGATATATATATAGTGACAGATAAGGTACAGAGATGGATATATATATACTGACAGATAAGGTATAGATATTGATATATATATAGTGACAGATAAGGTATAGATATTGATATATATATAGTGACAGATAAGGTATAGATATTGATATATATATAGTGACAGATAAGGTATAGATATTGATATATATATAGTGACAGATAAGGTATAGATATTGATATATATATAGTGACAGATAAGGTATAGATATTGATATATATATAGTGACAGATAAGGTATAGATATTGATATATATATAGTGACAGATAAGGTATAGATATTGATATATATATAGTGACAGATAAGGTATAGAGATTGTAAGGTATAGAGATGGATATATATATATATATATATAGTGACAGATAAGGTGCAGAGTGTGTGCAGCTCCAGCCCATTAACTCAGGGTAAAGAGCAGCCCTGGGGGGTTTGTTTGTCCCTCTGCCCCCTTGCCAGCCCTGCCCTGTATATGATGTATACAGGCCAGTGACAGACATGCATTATCAGGGTGGGTATACTGCGGGGGGAGGGGGGGTGACAGGACTCACAGTCTCGATATATTCCGATTTATTATACAGCAGCTCGCTCAGCTCCATGGCTTCCCCTCGGTCTGAGGTCACTTCCGGCTTCCCTGGCACGGAGGCGGGGCCACGAGTCATGTGACCGCGCGTCACCGCCGGAGAGGAAAGCTGGATACTCAGGAGTCTGGGAGGGAAGTTTGACACCAACATGCAGACATCATACAACATACAGGATACACATGTGTACCTGCCACCAGCTGTGCAGTATGTACCCAGCTCCACCATATATACAGAGGGGGGAGGTGTGTGTGTGTGTCCATTCCTTGAACATGCATGCAACATGTATGTAACATGTATGTATAAGGAGATCTATGGACTGTGCACATACTACATGCGTCCTCTTATGTTTGTTTCTAGGAGCAAAGCACCGACTTGTAAGGTTTAGGTTTCGAATTGACAGATACTGCTGTATATGTATATATATATATATAATTTTATTTAATCAGATCTGTGTGTCTGCATCACAGTGATATGAAAAATGCATACACCAGGGCTGCACTGACCGGTCTGTATTTACTGATTCCAGCCCTGGCTTATACATTCTGCAGAAACAGGTCTGGCATTCATTTATAATATTAAACAGGTCTGGCATTAATTTATAATGTTAAACAGGTCTGGCATTTAATTGAATAATTTATTAACCTATATGTAATCTATGTCTGTGCAAAGCTGTGCATTTATCTGTATTTATCAAGAGTATGTTCCCTCATCCTCTCTCGTAGCATGGAAGTCGCTGCTGCACGTTAGGGATGGAAGAACGTCCAGATAAACCACTTACTTCAGAAGAAAAAGAAAAGGTAAATATTTACACAGTTGCATGGAAAGAAACTATATTAAAATAAAGTATTTTTTTTTTTTTTTTAGTAGACGTCATTTTAAAACGGTGTGCAGCGAGCTAAACTACCAGATTGTTGCTATCCACTAACCTTGTGTAATGTATAGATCCAAAAATGGAATGTGTCATATATTTTTTAATTGAATGATGTCTGCTACAAAAGCAATATGACCTTTCCTAGAATCCTTTGTTGTTAAATTAGAAACAGGCATACATTCTAATCTGGAGTAGAGTATGTTCACAGTCTGTATATTGAATGATCACTTACTCTAGTGATTGGATCTAAAATCAGGCATTACAGAAGCATTGAGACAGCGCCCCTCACTGTTTGCAGTCACTGCCTGTAGTACAATTTGCACAAACACTGTAACAGGTGCGGGGGAGAATGTCCTGAGTCTGTCATCATGTACATTACATTAACATGTATTTATATAGCGTCAACAATTTACGTAGTACTAGGTACGGAGCATGGAGAACTACATACTAAGTTAGACAAACAAGAACAGACTGATACATGAGAGCCCTGCTCGCAGAGCTTACAATCTAAAGGGAGTTGGGGAGGTGAGACACATAAGGAAGAGGTGGTGGTAGTAACAGTATTAGGGATGGTTGGAGCTAGGTTTGTTTGGCCACTTCATCCTGGTAACAGTGTTAATTTTGATGGCACATTTTGATTTAGTTTTAGTCATGCTAGGGAGATGAGAAGGAACAGGTCTGAGAAGGCTGTTACATAGTGTTAAGTTAACTTGCTAGGGAGATGGGAGGGAACAGGTCTGAGAAGGCTGTTACATAGTGTTAAGTTACCTTGCTAGGGAGATGTGAGGGAACAGGTCTGAGAAGGCTGATACATAGTGTTAAGTTAACTTGCTAGGGAGATGGGAGGGAACAGGTCTGAGAAGGCTGTTACAGAGTATTAAGTTAACTTGCTAGGGAGATGGGAGGGAACAGGTCTGAGAAGGCTTTTACACCGTGTTAAGTTAACTTGCTAGGGAGATGGGAGGGAACAGGTCTGAGAAGGCTGTTACATAGTGTTAAGTTAACTTGCTAGGTAGATGGGAGGGAACAGGTCTGAGAAGGCTGTTACATAGTGTTAAGTTAACTTGCTAGGTAGATGGGAGGGGAAACACTCACGTGACAGTACCAGGTGAATCAGATGGCGGAGTATCCTCTTGCTCTGCAGTTTGC
The DNA here is from genome assembly GCA_036172795.1 of Pelodytes ibericus. Taxonomy (NCBI): domain Eukaryota; kingdom Metazoa; phylum Chordata; class Amphibia; order Anura; family Pelodytidae; genus Pelodytes; species Pelodytes ibericus. Next base: position 11,335,514 of record CM069860.1, on the reverse strand, counting down.
AGGGCATTGTTCCAGGGGTCAGACAGGCACAGGGAGCCTGTGTCTCAGCCAATCCAGCTACCCATAGTAAGGGGACTGGGTTTTGGCAGAGAAACATGGGAACCAAAACCAGACATACAAAGAGGTAAATGCAATACTAGCTTGTAAATCAAATTCAATGTTACAGCTCAAGGATTCTGACCTATTAAGATCTGACATAACGGTGACTGAACACACACACATGCCAACGCGTTTTTTGCTTTCTTTGTTTGACATGGTTTTGGACTCTTTGCAGCTGAAAGAAAGACTTGCGTTAGTGAAAAAGGAATACAAGAGGACGTTCAATCGTTTGCAGGTGAGCACAGCAGCACGCAATGCCAGGGATTTAACGTTCAAACTCAAACATCCATTTCATTTCGAATTTCGAGTCTGGAATGTAAGGGACTGGGGGCGTCCAACTCCATCACCCAAAACTTGTTTAGAGGATTTATATGTAGCATGAAAAATAATACACACATTGCATTAGCCAAATTGCAAACAAATTTAGAGAAATATGTTATCTTCCATTTCTGATCTCACCTGTGGCCTGATATGCAAATGAATAACTTTCAATGGGAAATGGGGTATTTCTGTTCATTTTTTACATTTTCTTGCAGTTCTCCAAACCCAACTTAATCAATCATTTTTGATATATATTTTGTTTTCTTCTCTACTTTTACAGGAGAACCAATATTTAAGTGACAGCTTCCCTATAACTACACGTTAGCCTTATACATGTATAGTTTTGTTGGAATAAAGTTGAATTAAATTGTTTTAAGAAATAAATTGGCTGCCCCCCGTACTATAATTGCAAATATAAAAAGAAATGTCTAAATGTGACATCTGTAGTCAGTCTTGAAGTATACATCATTTGGTTGCATGGATATATAGTATATTTATTTTATACATTACTGTAAATACTGCATACTGTAAATGTATTTGAGTCGGCTAGAGCAAGGAAACATGTTTCACCTAACTTTGTAATGTAATTGGGGAAAAACAGAATCCTGGCCATTTACAGTGGAGCAGACAGGTAGCGGACGAATGGGGATCCAGAAAGTAGATCCAAAGATATGAGATGGCGTCCACAATTATAAAAAGTATAAACTTCTTTTAAAGTATAAAATCCATTTTGCATGGTCTTACGCGTTTCGCGGCAAGATTGCTGGTTAAGGCGAAACGCGTGAGATAGGACTTTTACCCCAAATTCCTTTATTTGAACATTTTTATATATATTTGTATACTTTTTAAAATTATGGACTGCATCTAATAACTTTTGTATGTTCTTTGTGGATTCCCAGCGTGTGTCTCATATCTGCTTCACTCCATATGTTGTGCTTTTTCAGGGGAGGAAACCCTTTTTTTTGTCAGCACCAGTAATAACTACTCCTATTTTTCACTTCACTGAGGAGAGTCAGGTATATTTCTATCAAAATAGAATCCTGGCTCACTTTATACATTGACAAACAGGAGCTAGCGACCTAAGGCTGGCTCCTAACTTTTTAACTGATTTGTTTTATATATATATATATATATATATAGCTCCATAGATGTACCCTTTCCCTGGCTCCAGAAATAGTTATTTTTATATGGCAACCAGTTTAAGAGCCAGCCTAGTTGCCAAGCCCATATTGCTTCTAATTGCTATTAATTGAAGAGGATATACATTTAACAACCAGAATTAGTAGGAAAGCTACTTTAAAGCTTTTTGAACCATTTTTATTTCCTTCTCCAGAGATCACAACGAGCTGAGAGGGTGAAAACACATGTGAAGAATACAATTGAGGAGCAGAATCGCTTGCTTAGCCAAGAGAGCACAGGATCACCCAGTATAGGTGTGTGTGGACATTCCCAAAACTATCTGTGATTAATCCTTTGCTAAACAGGGAAACGAACCAGAGTTTACTCGTTTACAAAAGCACCTTGAAAGCACGGAAGCAAGTGGTACATAATAGGCTCCGTTCCAAAAAAGAGGAATTTCTTCCATACTTAGAGACGCTGGTACTGTAACATTGAAGGGTTGGGTTAAAGGAAAACTAGCAAAAAATAAAGTTATGTTTAATTTAACGATTGTATCAAGTGTAGATGGTTTATAAAGAAATGATTTAATGAAAGAATACAAATCAAGTACCTTATTGAGCCTTCTTTACTCCATATCGTTCTCTCAGGGGGCGGACATGTTGGTTAGAATCTTTACTCCATATCGTTCTCTCAGGGGGCGGACATGTTGGTTAGAATCTTTACTCCATAAAGTTCTCTCAGGGGGCAGACATGTTGGTTAGAATCTTTACTCCATATAGCTCTCTCAGGGGGCAGACATGTTGGTTAGAATCTTTATTCCATATCATTCTCTCAGGGGGCAGACATGTTGGTTAGAATCTTTACTCCATATAGTTCTCTCAGGGGGCAGACCTGTTGGTTAGAATCTTTACCCCATATAGTTCTCTCAGTGGGCGGACATGTTGGTTAGAATCTTTACTCCATATAGTTCTCTCAGGGGGCAGACATGTTGGTTAGAATCTTTACTCCATATAGTTCTCTCAGGGGGCAGACATGTTGGTTAGAATCTTTACTCCATATAGTTCTCTCAGGGGGCAGACATGTTGGTTAGAATCTTTACTCCATATAGTTCTCTCGGGGCAGACATGTTGGTTAGAATCTTTACTCCATATTGTTCTCTCAGGAGGCAGACATGTTGGTTAGAATCTTTACTCCATAAAGTTCTCTCAGGGGGCAGACATGATGGTTAGAATCTTGGGTCAGATCGTCACTCACCTTGGTTCAGATGAACAAAGATCTGACCAAAGATTCTAAACAAAATGTCTGCCTCCTGGTAGAGCTATATGGGGTAAAGATGACTCAATAAGGTACTTTATTTGTATTCTTTCATTAAAGCATTTCTATATAACATGCCTACACTTGATTCAATCTTTTAATTAAACAGCACTTCATAAGTATAAGTGGCTTTATGGAAGGTAATTGCAATGTACTTAAAGGGCAACATTTGGCAACAAAAAAACTTCTGTTCAGTTGAAAGATTGCATCAGTTGGAGGTATTTTAAATAGAAATGTTTTTTTGTTTTAAAGGTTGGAGTTAAATAGAAATATTTTAATGAAAGTAATACACACAAAGAGGGCTCCATAAGATCCTTTATTTACATTCTTTCACTAAAGCATTTTGATTTAAAATACCTTCACTTGATGACTTCTTTCAATGAAACAGAACTTTTTTTTCTCCAGACACTTGTCCTTTAAGAGAGTTACTCCATCAGCAGTGTTTGCTTGAGGTGTGTAACACGGCAAGTGTTTATATACGACTGGGATAATAATCACTAATGTTAATATTAAAGATATGGATGAGGCTGAAGCTGCTGTCTCAGTGGGAGATACTCGTTAATATGAGAGGCAATCTTGCTCAAACAAGCAGCTGATGACTAAAAAATCCCAGCATGCACAGCTGGAGCGATTGGGTGCCTTTAACTTTCTATACATTGTCTGTGGCCTGTGTTCTTCTTGAATATTGTGGGTCAGTTCTGGGGCAAGGTTCTAAAAATGGAGCAGTCTGAATGGAAACCAGTGGACTGTTCCTGCTGTTTAGTTCACTTTTAGAGCTTGGCCCCAGAAATTAGCTTTTAAACCTTCCCCCATTGTGTCACTAAATTTGCATCTGTTATTGTTTTTTTTTTTTGTGCCACAGAATCAGTTAAGGTCTCTACTAATTCCCCCGAAAATGTCAGGGAAGGCCAAAATGGGGGTCCCACTCCCTCTGCAGACAAAGAGAGAAAGCTGTCCGTCACATTCAACTTGGATCCGGAAATACTCCAACCTGAGGGCAGCTCCTCTCTGCGTCCTGCACTTAGTGGACAGCAAAATCCCATTCCACACAACACTCCGGGAAGCAGCCGGGGTAACCGGGATCAGACTCCGAGAAGCCGGCTAAAGTTAAAAAAAAACAGGAATCGAAACAGCTACGTAGAGTCACCAGCAAACTTCTCTCTGTCCAGCCGTGGTTTGGCTGATAAACCACAGCAGGAGGTTTCAGCCCTGGGTAATTTAGGGTCACCAGTGTTTAAGAAACAAACAATATGTCCTGTCCAAGATTCTGGAGCTGCAGATGGGTTTTCTACACCCGTTGCGGTGAATAAGAAACCTGCAGATACCTTGTTGGGAAATAGGAGCGAGTCTACACCCTCGTGTAATTTTACGAGCGATTGCCAGAGGAGTAAGCGTGCCGTAAATAGGTCTCCTGGTTTAGGAACTGCAGAGACTGATCTTGCAACTGCCCATGGAGGTCAAAAGAGCCCAGCGTGCTCTGTAGGGAACACGCCAGAGAGGTGTGGTACCAGACCAACCTGGGACAATAGTGATAGTTACCCTGGGACATTCCAAGCTGGCGAGAGTAACACTACGGATAGTCAGGTGCACAGAGCGGCCGGTACGGCACAGACTTCTCCGCTCAGCTCTTGCACTCTGATAGAGGGGCTTCTGTTCCCTGTTGAATACTACGTAAGAACAACCCGCCGGATGTCCAGCTGTCAGAGGAAAGTGGACCTAGACGCCGTGATCCACAGCCACCTCGGCACAAGCAGGAGAGTTACAAGAGGCAGAGGGAAGCAGGACAGGTTGAGCGGGGAGACGGACAGCTCCTTCCTTGCTTTCTCGCCAAAGCGTTCTGCAGAGATGGCATCGGGAACCAGCACTCCAAGAGTGACACCAGTCAGCCAATCATCTGCAGGTAAAATGCGTGGCGCTACTAGAGGGAGGAGAGGAAGAAGCAGAGGCGCTCGGCCTGCATTAAACAACCGGCCGGTGGCAGCTTCACCTGATCTCAAGGTCGGATCCGTGCAGCCGGCGTTTGGTGCCGCAGGCTCCCTCACAAGTGGGTCCCAGAGCGAAAAAGAGAATTGCGAAGAGCGAAGCCCGATCAAGCCCGATCCCCAGATCAAGCCCGCGTGCCCGGCCAATGAAACCGAGAAGTCAGTCGTTAAAGAAGGATTAAATTCAGTGGAGGAACAATTCTCAGCGCCGTCAGGTCAGCGCGTGTACACGTTAAGGCCACGGAATTCTGACAGACCTTCCCGTGGCCCGTTACACAATGACTTTGGCCAAGACCGCCACAAAGCCTCAAAACAAGGTGGCGCAGGTAGGGTTTTTTTTTTTTTACCCATGAATTGTTGATCATTTGTCGACAAGAAGGTAAAATAATCTAGAACTAGTAGAAAAACTACCACAACAAAACGATATAGTCTGAAATTAGAGGGGCAAAGATTTAAAAGTCATATCAGTAAGTATTACTTTACTGAGAGGGTAGTGGATGTATGGAATAGTCTTCCAGTAGAAGTGGTAGAGGTTAATACAGTGAAGGAGTTTAAGCATGCATGGGATAGGTATAAGGCTATCCTAGATATAAGATAAGGCCAGGGACTAATGAAAGTATTACTTTACTGAGAGGGTAGTGGATGTATGGAATAGTCTTCCAGTAGAAGTGGTAGAGGTTAATACAGTGAAGGAGTTTAAGCATGCATGGGATAGGTATAAGGCTATCCTAGATATAAGATAAGGCCAGGGACTAATGAAAGTATTACATTACTGAGAGGGTAGTGGATGTATGGAATAGCCTACCAGCCGAAGTGGTAGAGGTTAATACAGTGAAGGAGTTTAAGCATGCGTGGGATAGGTATAAGGCTATCCTAGATATAAGATAAGGCCAGGGGCTAATGAAAGGATTATATTACTGAGAGGGTAGTGGATGTATGGAATAGCCTTCCAGTAGAAGTGGAAGAGGTTAATACAGTGAAGGAGTTTAAGCATGCATGGGATAGGTATAAGGCTATCCTAGATATAAGATAAGGCCAGGGACTAATGAAAGTATTACATTACTGAGAGGGTAGTGGATGTATGGAATAGCCTTCCAGCAGAAGTGGTAGAGGTTAATACAGTGAAGGAGTTTAAGCATGCGTGGGATAGGTATAAGGCTATCCTAGATATAAGATAAGGCCAGGTAATAATGAAAGTATTACTTTACTGAGAGGGTAGTGGATGGATGGAATAGTCTTCCAGCAGAAGTGGTAGAGGTTAATACAGTGAAGGAGTTTAAGCATGCGTGGGATAGGTATAAGGCTATCCTAGCTATAAGATAAGGACAGGGACTAATGAAAGTATTACTTTACTGAGAGGGTAGTGGGTGTATGGAATAGTCTTCCAGTAGAAGTGGTAGAGGTTAATACAGTGAAGGAGTTTAAGCATGCATGGGATAGGTATAAGGCTATCCTAGATATAAGATAAGGTCAGGGACTAATGAAAGTATTACTTTACTGAGAGGGTAGTGGATGCATGGAATAGTCTTCCAGTAGAAGTGGTAGAGGTTAATACAGTGAGGGAGTTTAAGCGTGCATGGGATAGGTATAAGGCTATCCTAGATATAAGATAAGGCCAGGGACTAATGAAAGTATTACATTACTGAGAGGGTAGTGGATGTATGGAATAGTCTTCCAGTAGAAGTGGTAGAGGTTAATACAGTGAAGGAGTTTAAGCATGCATGGGATAGGTATAAGGCTATCCTAGATATAAGATAAGCACAGGGACTAATGAAAGTATTACTTTACTGAGAGGGTAGTGGATGCATGGAATAGTCTTCCAGTAGAAGTGGTAGAGGTTAATACAGTGAAGGATATTAAGCATGCATGGGATAGGTATAAGGCTATCCTAGATATAAGATAAGCACAGGGACTAATGAAAGTATTACTTTACTGAGAGGGTAGTGGATGTATGGAATAGTCTTCCAGTAGAAGTGGTAGAGGTTAATACAGTGAAGGAGTTTAAGCATGCATGGGATGGGTATAAGGCTATCCTAGATATAAGATAAGGTCAGGGACTAATGATAGTATTACATTACTGAGAGGGTAGTGGATGCATGGAATAGTCTTCCAGTAGAAGTGGTAGAGGTTAATACAGTGAAGGAGTTTAAGCATGCGGGGGATAGGTATAAGGCTATCCTAGATATAAGATAAGGCCAGGGACTAATGAAAGTATTACATTACTGAGAGGGTAGTGGATGCATGGAATAGTCTTCCAGTAGAAGTGGTAGAGGTTAATACAGTGAGGGAGTTTAAGCGTGCATGGGATAGGTATAAGGCTATCCTAGATATAAGATAAGGCCAGGGACTAATGAAAGTATTCCATTACTGAGAGGGTAGTGGATGCATGGAATAGTCTTCCAGTAGAAGGGGTAGAGGTTAATACAGTGAAGGAGTTTAAGCATGCGTGGGATAGGTATAAGGCTATCCTAGATATAAGATAAGGCCAGGGACTAATGAAAGTATTACTTTACTGAGAGGGTAGTGGATGTATGGAATAGTCTTCCAGCGGAGGTGGTAGAGGTTAATACAGTGAAGGAGTTTAAGCATGCGTGGGATAGGTATAAGGCTATCCTAGATATAAGATAAGGCCAGGGACTAATGAAAGTATTACATTACTGAGAGGGTAGTGGATGTATGGAATAGTCTTCCAGTGGAAGTGGTAGAGGTTAATACAGTGAAGGAGTTTAAGCATGCATGGGATAGGTATAAGGTTATCCTAGATATAAGATAGGGCCAGGGACTAATGAAAGTATTACATTACTGAGAGGGTAGTGGATGTATGTAATAGTCTTCCAGTAGAAGTGGTAGAGGTTAATACAGTGAAGGAGTTTAAGCATGCGTGGGATAGGTATAAGGCTATCCTAGATATAAGATCGGGAACAGGGGACTAATAAAAGTATTACATTACTGAGAGGGTAGTGGATGTATGGAATAGTCTTCCTGTAGAAGTGGTAGAGGTTAATACAGTGAAGGTGTTTAAGCATGCTTGGGATAGGTATAAGGCTATCCTAGATATAAGATAAGGCCAGGGACTAATGAAAGTATTACATTACTGAGAGGGTAGTGGATGTATGGAATAGTCTTCCAGTGGAAGTGGTAGAGGTTAATACAGTGAAGGAGTTTAAGCATGCATGGGATAGGTATAAGGCTATCCTAGATATAAGATAAGACCAGGGACTAATGAAAGTATTACATTACTGAGAGGGTAGTGGATGCATGGAATAGTCTTCCAGTAGAAGTGGTAGAGGTTAATAGAGTGAAGGAGTTTAAGCATGCGTGGGATAGGTATAAGGCTATCCTAGATATAAGATAAGGTCAGGGACTAATGAAAGTATTACTTTACTGAGAGGGTAGTGGATGTATGGAATAGTCTTCCAGTAGAAGTGGTAGAGGTTAATACAGTGAAGGAGTTTAAGCATGCGTGGGATAGGTATAAGGCTATCCTAGCTATAAGATAAGGCCAGGGACTAATGAAAGTATTACATTACTGAGAGGGTAGTGGATGCATGGAATAGTCTTCCAGTAGAAGTGGTAGAGGTTAATACAGTGAAGGAGTTTCAGCATGCGTGGGATAGGTATAAGGCTATCCTAGATATAAGATAAGGCCAGGGACTAATGAAAGTATTACTTTACTGAGAGGGTAGTGGATGTATGGAATAGTCTTCCAGCGGAAGTGGTAGAGGTTAATACAGTGAAGGAGTTTAAGCATGCATGGGATAGGTATAAGGCTATCCTAGATATAAGATAAGGCAAGGGACTAATGAAAGTATTACTTTACTGAGAGGGTAGTGGATGTATGGTATAGTCTTCCAGTAGAAGTGGTAGAGGTTCATACAGTGAAGGAGTTTAAGCATGCGTGGGATAGGTATAAGGCTATCCTAGATATAAGATAAGGCCAGAGACTAATGAAAGTATTACATTACTGAGAGGGTAGTGGATGCATGGAATAGCCTTCCAGTAGAAGTGGAAGAGGTTAATACAGTGAAGGAGTTTAAGCATGCATGGGATAGGTATAAGGCTATCCTAGATATAAGATAAGGCCAGGGACTAATGAAAGTATTACTTTACTGAGAGGGTAGTGGGTGTATGGAATAGTCTTCCAGTAGAAGTGGTAGAGGTTAATACAGTGAAGGAGTTTAAGCATGCATGGGATAGGTATAAGGCTATCCTAGATATAAGATAAGGTCAGGGACTAATGAAAGTATTACTTTACTGAGAGGGTAGTGGATGCATGGAATAGTCTTCCAGTAGAAGTGGTAGAGGTTAATACAGTGAGGGACTTTAAGCGTGCATGGGATAGGTATAAGGCTATCCTAGATATAAGATAAGGTCAGGGACTAATGAAAGTATTACATTACTGAGAGGGTAGTGGATGTATGGAATAGTCTTCCAGTAGAAGTGGTAGAGGTTAATACAGTGAAGGAGTTTAAGCATGCATGGGATAGGTATAAGGCTATCCTAGATATAAGATAAGGCCAGGGACTAATGAAAGTATTACTTTACTGAGAGGGTAGTGGATGTATGGAATAGTCTTCCAGCAGAAGTGGTAGAGGTTAATACAGTGAAGGAGTTTAAGCATGCGTGGGATAGGTATAAGGCTATCCTAGCTATAAGATAAGGACAGGGACTAATGAAAGTATTACTTTACTGAGAGGGTAGTGGGTGTATGGAATAGTCTTCCAGTAGAAGTGGTAGAGGTTAATACAGTGAAGGAGTTTAAGCATGCATGGGATAGGTATAAGGCTATCCTAGATATAAGATAAGGTCAGGGACTAATGAAAGTATTACTTTACTGAGAGGGTAGTGGATGCATGGAATAGTCTTCCAGTAGAAGTGGTAGAGGTTAATACAGTGAGGGAGTTTAAGCGTGCATGGGATAGGTATAAGGCTATCCTAGATATAAGATAAGGCCAGGGACTAATGAAAGTATTACATTACTGAGAGGGTAGTGGATGTATGGAATAGTCTTCCAGTAGAAGTGGTAGAGGTTAATACAGTGAAGGAGTTTAAGCATGCATGGGATAGGTATAAGGCTATCCTAGATATAAGATAAGCACAGGGACTAATGAAAGTATTACTTTACTGAGAGGGTAGTGGATGCATGGAATAGTCTTCCAGTAGAAGTGGTAGAGGTTAATACAGTGAAGGATATTAAGCATGCATGGGATAGGTATAAGGCTATCCTAGATATAAGATAAGCACAGGGACTAATGAAAGTATTACTTTACTGAGAGGGTAGTGGATGTATGGAATAGTCTTCCAGTAGAAGTGGTAGAGGTTAATACAGTGAAGGAGTTTAAGCATGCATGGGATGGGTATAAGGCTATCCTAGATATAAGATAAGGTCAGGGACTAATGATAGTATTACATTACTGAGAGGGTAGTGGATGCATGGAATAGTCTTCCAGTAGAAGTGGTAGAGGTTAATACAGTGAAGGAGTTTAAGCATGCGGGGGATAGGTATAAGGCTATCCTAGATATAAGATAAGGCCAGGGACTAATGAAAGTATTACATTACTGAGAGGGTAGTGGATGCATGGAATAGTCTTCCAGTAGAAGTGGTAGAGGTTAATACAGTGAGGGAGTTTAAGCGTGCATGGGATAGGTATAAGGCTATCCTAGATATAAGATAAGGCCAGGGACTAATGAAAGTATTCCATTACTGAGAGGGTAGTGGATGCATGGAATAGTCTTCCAGTAGAAGGGGTAGAGGTTAATACAGTGAAGGAGTTTAAGCATGCGTGGGATAGGTATAAGGCTATCCTAGATATAAGATAAGGCCAGGGACTAATGAAAGTATTACTTTACTGAGAGGGTAGTGGATGTATGGAATAGTCTTCCAGCGGAGGTGGTAGAGGTTAATACAGTGAAGGAGTTTAAGCATGCGTGGGATAGGTATAAGGCTATCCTAGATATAAGATAAGGCCAGGGACTAATGAAAGTATTACATTACTGAGAGGGTAGTGGATGTATGGAATAGTCTTCCAGTGGAAGTGGTAGAGGTTAATACAGTGAAGGAGTTTAAGCATGCATGGGATAGGTATAAGGTTATCCTAGATATAAGATAGGGCCAGGGACTAATGAAAGTATTACATTACTGAGAGGGTAGTGGATGTATGTAATAGTCTTCCAGTAGAAGTGGTAGAGGTTAATACAGTGAAGGAGTTTAAGCATGCGTGGGATAGGTATAAGGCTATCCTAGATATAAGATCGGGAACAGGGGACTAATAAAAGTATTACATTACTGAGAGGGTAGTGGATGTATGGAATAGTCTTCCTGTAGAAGTGGTAGAGGTTAATACAGTGAAGGTGTTTAAGCATGCTTGGGATAGGTATAAGGCTATCCTAGATATAAGATAAGGCCAGGGACTAATGAAAGTATTACATTACTGAGAGGGTAGTGGATGTATGGAATAGTCTTCCAGTGGAAGTGGTAGAGGTTAATACAGTGAAGGAGTTTAAGCATGCATGGGATAGGTATAAGGCTATCCTAGATATAAGATAAGGCCAGGGACTAATGAAAGTATTACTTTACTGAGAGGGTAGTGGATGTATGGAATAGTCTTCCAGTAGAAGTGGTAGAGGTTAATACAATGAAGGAGTTTAAGCATGCGTGGGATAGGTATAAGGCTATCCTAGATATAAGATAAGGCCAGGGACTAATGAAAGTATTACATTACTGAGAGGGTAGTGGATGCATGGAATAGTCTTCCAGTAGAAGTGGTAGAGGTTAATACAGTGAAGGTGTTTAAGCATGCTTGGGATAGGTATAAGGCTATCCTAGATATAAGATAAGGCCAGGGACTAATGAAAGTATTACATTACTGAGAGGGTAGTGGATGTATGGAATAGTCTTCCAGTGGAAGTGGTAGAGGTTAATACAGTGAAGGAGTTTAAGCATGCATGGGATAGGTATAAGGTTATCCTAGATATAAGATAGGGCCAGGGACTAATGAAAGTATTACATTACTGAGAGGGTAGTGGATGTATGTAATAGTCTTCCAGTAGAAGTGGTAGAGGTTAATACAGTGAAGGAGTTTAACCATGCATGGGATAGGTATAAGGCTATCCTAGGTATAAGATAAGGCCAAGGACTAATGAAAGTATTACTTTACTGAGAGGGTAGTGGATGTATGGAATAGTCTTCCAGTAGAAGTGGTAGAGGTTAATACAGTGAAGGAGTTTAAGCATGCATGGGATAGATATAAGGCTATCCTAGATATAAGATAAGGTCAGGGACTAATGAAAGTATTACTTTACTGAGAGGGTAGTGGATGTATGGAATAGTCTTCCAGTAGAAGTGGTAGAGGTTAATACAGTGAAGGAGTTTAAGCATGCATGGGATAGGTATAAGGCTATCCTAGATATAAGATAAGGCCAGGGACTAATGAAAGTATTCAGGACTTTGGGCAGACTAGATGGGCAGGATGGTTATTATCCGCTGGTGAAACATTCTATGTTTCTAAAATATATAATGCGAGAGTAACGAAGAACAGATGTAATTATGAGGGATTAAAGCAGGTAGGAAATGTGATGGAATGGTTCTTATCTTAGTGTATCCTGTATGCTTGGTCATCGGTCATCCATACACCCTGAAATACAAAAGTGAATTATAAGACTTTCTGAATGAGGTTTGCCCATAGACAGCGCTAAGATTTAACTCTTCCCTCTCTATCGCTTCTCGTGGCATTCCTTGAGCAGGTACCATCACCAGGGAAGGACTGTCTGGCAACTTGAGTGGCCTGTAGTGCCATTTATCAGCCCACCTGTTTATATAAATGAGACAATAATAGACAGGCAACACTGATATATTGACAGGTAAGGTGATTTAGCCCAAGTTTAACAGCAGCCCAGGGGTCAATTGCCTCCTTGGCCCCCCTTGCCAGCCTTCCCCTGATCATCTACCCCTGCTTGATAGGCCATGCTAACATCACCAGGACGTAACTAAAAACGAGAGAATATCTCCCCTTTCCTGTTTAAATACTTTGGTTTTAATATTATTAGATGGTACTTCCTTATCTTCCGGTAAGTCTGACCCTGCAAGGATTCCATGGGACAATTAGAACACTCGTGATAGGTTCCTGATGAGGGTCTTTGGGGATATCATGAATACAATATTATTATTTTTTTTTGTTTCTCATTGTTTAGATCGAGACTAGAAAACTCTGGATTCACGTGAAGAAAGTTTTTCTACTCCTGTGTCGTTCCTGTCTTCCAGGTTCACCTTTCCCTCGTCTGAGCAGGCGGATAAGCCTGGCCTATCTGTCAGGCGGTGTCGGCATCACGGATTTCCATCTACCCGATGAGGAATTTGGTGACCTGAAGCTAGAAAAGCTAAAGACTGCGAGTCACTTGGAACTTGTTTTTCCGAAACCTCACACGGAAAGGAAAAGAAAAGCTGTCGGGCACAACGGAGTCAGTGGGACATGGGAGCCACCTGCAGGCACCTCTCTGGCGGTGCAAGAGAGCGAGAGAGAGAGTACCGTCGGCACAGGGGAAGATTTTAGACTTTCAAAACCAAGTGAGAACTGTTTAGGTGAATTGGAGTCTATCAATGTGTCACTTATAAATGGCCCAGTGTCGTCTCAACTCTGCCTTACTCCTGACTTGTCGAATGTGTTGGGTAAGGACTCATTCACTGAGCCATCGCAGAGGGAGGACTTCCTACTTGAAGTTTGTGAGACCAAGGCAGAAGATCTAAATTTGTGTAAAAATGAGCCCTTTCCTTGTAACCAATCGCATGAAGAGGAGTATCTGGATTCCCCTCGGGATACGGAATGTATGGAGGAACAAGGCATCAGTTTTCCAAGTCCTACTAGGCCATTGTTGTCCGATAGACTTCTTTCTCGGGATACCTCTCCACCCGCTACCAAGCGGGTGGAAACCCATGAGTGGAATCCCAGTAAAGCGGAACCTTGTTTCGAAAATCGTCCACAGGGTTCAAGTGTGGAGCGGGAGCCCGTGTACCTGTCAAGACCTTCCGATCCGAAGGACCTGGCGACCAGCATCCTGTTCTCGACTTCCATATGTTCTGTCCCCCTAGAGGCGTTGGAGGAAATCCAGGTGGCGGCCTCGATGCCAGGTCTTCCTGTGTTGGGCTCCACCCCGGCCTTCCCAACCTTCTCCCACCAGCACCGGGATTCCACGGTGACCTGTACAGGTTCACTCACTCAGAGCGTCGTCAGCATGGAGACATTGCTGGCAGGGGTCACCAGCGATGAACTTGCGTCACTGGGGAGCGGTGGGAGGGTATGTACACAGAGTGATGTCCAGGCGGTTTCTCCGTTGGGCGGCGGGTCTGAGGCGTGTGAGAGCACAAGGCGTGACGACAGTGGGTGTGACCCTTGTGATCCACGTGGAGAGCCTGTTCTGGGACATCCTGTTTGGAACCCCGATGGAAAATCTTCTCAGGTGCGTTGGTTATTTAACCCTTTGTGAACTTCAGCTTAGGCAGTAAAATATTTGGAATGTTTTTTTTTAAGTTGCTCATAGGGATTTGCTGTTTATAACATAGCCATAACTAGATATTACATCACCAAACAAATAGCCTTAAAGGGACAGTGCTGCACCATGTAAAGAAAACAGAGCTGTCTTATCAGTATTTTTAACTATAACCCCTTGGCAAAAATGGACGTATATACACGTCCTGTGTGAAAGTGAGCAGTGATCGATTCCACCATTCAAACGGGGCTGCTGTAATGCCTCGATGCTGAGGCATTAAGCAACACACAAATTTTGGATGGCAGCATGCTCCTCCAATACAGTGCGATGGAACTGATCAAAGTTCACTTCCCTCTCTCTGTTGATAGAGTGCCTCTAGAGGCAGTCAGCAACATTGCAGTAAAAACCCCAGATCTAGATTAGGGTTACAGATGGGTTAGGGTTAGATTTAGGGTTGAGATCAAAAAGGTCACTGTAGGAGAAAATGTTTAGGAAAAAGCACTACTTGTGGTTATTACTTTGTGACTTTAACTAAAAAATGTGAACACTGAAATCTCTAAACTCAGGACAAATATTACTAAATAGATGAATCTTGTTTTACTGTCTTGCAATTGCATAAAAGATTTTTCAGGTCAAGTTAGAAGAAGTGTTTTTTGTTATAGTAAATTATATGATAACAATATATAATATGTGTGGGTACATTAAATGAGAAAGAGAGAAAAATTACCGCTAAACACAAACACCACAATCCTTTTCAAAAGTGTAACATTTCTTCCTTCC
Organism: Pelodytes ibericus; assembly: GCA_036172795.1. NCBI lineage: Eukaryota > Metazoa > Chordata > Amphibia > Anura > Pelodytidae > Pelodytes > Pelodytes ibericus. The sequence continues at coordinate 11,320,416 of CM069860.1, read as the reverse complement.
AGCAGGTGGCAGTAGCTGCTGGAACCATCAGTAAGAATGTAGAAGAGAGGACGCTGGAGAATGGTCACCTGCGCCTGGTGTCACAGATACAGGTCACGGAGTTACTATTTTTAACCTGTGTTAAGAGGATGAGAAGAATTTCATGTTTTTTGCAGGTTGGCGAAAGCTAAGATTTTTTATCACAGAGGAACTGATGGGCTGCTCAATTAGTAAAGAAATATTTTCAGTTGCTAGTGCTATTTAATCCCGAGCCTCTGAAATTAATCTTTTTGAGCAATAGTAGCAGGTGGAAAATTTTAAACCCAAACTCTCCCGGTACAAAACAAAATCATTAAAATCCAGGCTGAATTGTGGAAATACCAATGGTATAGAAATGGCTTTCTTTGCGTGACTGTAATTCCAAGTTGTGTCCTCTTTTCAGGATAGCTGCGGGGGATCGTGTCTTGTAGATCTGTGCTCTGTTTGGTGGGAATTTCCCGAGGGTCTCGATCTGTGCATTTTGGCAGCCAGTGAAACATCCGTGTGCCTCTGGAGGTCCAGGGGGGAAGATCAGTGGGAGGCTGCCCACACATGGACCTTTACCGAGGTAGGATATGAATGGTGATGCACATAGTGTGCCAGCTGCATGTGCCACAGCTGGTAAGGGGAGGTATCATCTCTCTTAGACCAGGGACAGAACATACATTGCACCCAAGTACCCTGCCCTGCATTCTGTTATACACGAAGCCGCTGGTTACAATGGTAGCAAGGATGAGCTCTGGGACTCTAGACCTTGTGTGTAGTCATGATGGGTTACATGTCTGTCTAGAGATAGCATCACTGTGTCACCCAGACCGGTAGAATAATACCCCCTTTTCCTTTTCTAGATGCCAGTCATCCAGATAGTACCTCTTGCAGGAGAGAAGAACGTTACCTGTGTTGCTTTGGGAAACCTTGACATCAGGGAAATTTGGTAAGTATGCAACTCACAGGATCAGACACATTGCAGCAATGGAATGTTCCTGCTGATTAGTCACCATAGAAACCAATGGAATGTTCCTGCTGATTGCGGTTGCCATGGAAACCAATGGAATGTTCCTGCTGATTAAGGTCACCATGGAAACCAATGGAATGTTCCTGCTGATTACGGTTGCCATGGAAACCAATGGAATGTTCCTGCTGATTAAGGTCACCATGGAAACCAATGGAATGTTCCTGCTGATTACATCACGTTTTAGAACTTCGTCCCAGAATTGATCTTGATACATAACTCCCAGTGCATTGCCCCTATGCCTAGAGAACGCATTGCAGGAGATCACAGATTATCTTAATGGTTCTTTGTAGAGTAAGCACATCTACTAAAAATCTATATCTGCTTTTCTCTTTTACTTAAAGCTCTTGTGGCCAAGAATTGTCCGTCTCTGGCATTGAGCCTGACTCATTGCTGTCCGTTCCATTGTTTCAACAGTTTCACAGTTCTCAATATCTCTAAATGTAATCATGCATTCTGCCGGTCTAACTGTCCTTCTAGCAGGAGGAACTCGCCAGGTTTGTCCCCTGCACAATGTATAATGTGGGATTAAATGTTCATCGCAACTCACTTTCAGTGACTTGTTCCTTTGACCTTACAATTCAGAGTAGTGCCTGCAAGCCAGACTTAAATAACATCCCTGCGATAAACCCTGGCGTTTGGCCCTGTACGAGCATGTACACGATACTCCTATATATAATCTTGGGATCTAAAAAGAGCATTCAGTAATGGTATTGCATTTTTGGAACACATTACAGGTTAATGATCCACCCACATTAAGATGCTTAGATTGATCACATTTAGGTGAATCTATTTCTTTTAGCTGCACTTTTTTTTTTCCCACTTTGTGTGTCCCTAATTCCTCTCCCCCTTCTCTTCTCGTTACCGATTTCCAAAATCAGCTAATTTGCTGATAAACCAATCGTTTTTTTTCTGCTACATAGGGCAGGCTTGATCAAACACAGAGAGATCTGTAAGAGTTGAATGTACAGGGATACAGATTAACCTGTTTGTTGCCACAAGACCTTGCTTTTACTTGCAGGTCTCTATTATAAGGTCTTAGTTGTATAGTATCATTATTTTTTCACCTCCCATCCCTTTTTTTTTTAATTTCTTTTTTTTAAAAGCTATTGAACCAGTCTCTTCATTTGCACAGGTTGCTATGGTCTGGCCCTGGAAGCCGGATATGGGAGCAGCACTTGTTGAAGTGCGGACCCTGTAAGATAGCACAGGGATTGTCCAGACGCCGGATTGCCAGCAGCAGCGGCCTGGGGCCTAGTCAACTGGTGGAAGTCCTGCAACTTCCGGCAAACGGCAGGTGAAGTATTTACTACATTAAATATCTGATTAAACTGCAGTACAAGCCTCACTTCCTACGCTGGGGCAGTCCTTTCTCTACTGACTAAGGAATATAGCGATCTCATTTTTTGCCAAACCAGTGTTACTGTGATGAGACCAGGCGCGTATGTGCTAGGCGTGTGCCACGCTGTGTATTTCTGGGGTTTGGGTGCTCCGGACACGGTGCACACAAAACGGGGAAATACATCCGGTAGACAGACGGCAGCTGTGAATTCGGCAACAGAGTGCTGGTCGAATTAGTAAGAGTGAGTATAAACCAATGTGAATTCGTAGCTGCCGTCGGCCCCTCGGATGTAACTCGTGTATTTCCCGGGGGTTTGGGTACTGGCTGTTCGCAGGCGTGCTCCGGACTGGCAATAAGCTAGGAGACACTGATTAACACACATTTACCAGGCTTCCCCAGGTCGCTGGAACCCCCCGTTCTGTACATACTAGTAGCATGGAAGCCTATTAACCATCCCTACTATCCCTAGCTCTAGGGAAGACCCATTTCACTGGCTCCGTACAATAACTAGGTGGGCGCACTGTGCACCGTTAGATTGAGCTCCTCCCCCACGCAACGGTGACATCACTAGGCTAACGGAGCGACCGCACGCTTGCTAGATGCACAGGCAACATAAAACATAAAATCGTCATTAAACAAAATAGAATGTGAATTAGGTTCAGAATTGGAGTTGTACTGAGCGCCCCCTGCTGCCCCCATGAAGTTCTTACTCAAGCAGCGCTGGGACAGTGATATTGAATGTTTGATATTGGAAGCAGCAGGAGAGTATTTTCCACGTTCTGTAGTAAACAGGCCAAATGATCCCCAATGTTTTGCAGCAATGTGACGTCCTACACTCTATTGTCTCCCGACGACAGCGTCCTGGCCTTCTGTGAAGTAGATGGAGAGAGAAATGCGTTGGTCGGCTCCACCATGAACAATAAGCTGGTTCTCTGGTAAGTTTTGTGAAGGTGACGGACCCTTCCCCTTGGAACAAAGTGTTCAAATAAATATATATTATAGTAGACATTAAAAAACATCAGGGATTGGTGTATCTACAGTAAGTTCTCCCGAGAGAGCCATCTGCCATATTTGCTCAAATAAAAGACGAGCAAATGCTCTCAAAAAGTCTAGTCGTCTTATATTCGAGGTTCGTCTTCTAATCAGACGTCAAATAGAGGTCTGACTATAGACTGGGATCTAGCTTCAGTCTGGAGGGGGGCAGCATTGGCTCAGTCTGGAGGGGAGCAGCATTGGCTCAGTCTGGAGGGGAGCAGCATTGGCTCAGTCTGGGGGGGGGGAGCAGCATTGGCTTGGTCTGGGGGGGGGAGCAGCATTGGCTTGGTCTGGGGGGGGGGGCAGCATTGGCTTGGTCTGGGGGGGGGAGCAGCATTGGCTCAGTCTGGAGGGGAGCAGCATTGGCTCGGTCTGGGGGGGGGGGAGCAGCATTGGCTCGGTCTGGGGGGGGGGAGCAGCATTGGCTCGGTCTGGGGGGGGGAGCAGCATTGGCTTGGTCTGGGGGGGGGGAGCAGCATTGGCTTGGTCTGGGGGGGGGAGCAGCATTGGCTTGGTCTGGGGGGGGGAGCAGCATTGGCTTGGTCTGGGGGGGGGAGCAGCATTGGCTCGGTCTGGGGGGGGAGCAGCAATGGCTCGGTCTGGGGGGGGAGCAGCAATGGCTCGGTCTGGGGGGGGAGCAGCAATGGCTCGGTCTGGGGGGGGGAGCAGCAATATTTTTTTATTTGCATATCCAACCACAAGGTGATGTCATACACAGGAGACACCACAGAGATGGTCTTCTTTTAATTTTGCAAATCTGCCAACACACCGTACAGATCCATTTTCGATCCTCTACATTCACAGGATAAGTAATGATGGGCAGACTGTCATTGGATGGATCTGTGTCCTGCAGAGTGGTTTTGGAAGATGTCTGTATACATGTTTGTATAGTTTTTTTATAAGCAAGATTTCATCTTTTCCAGGAACTCCGTCACCGGACAGCTCCTAAGTAGCGTTTATGTGGGTGATTTGTGCCACGATGCTGTGTGTCTGAGTGCGTCATCTGACTGTGTAAGCCACTTTCCCTTTGTGTATCTGTAATGTTTTGTGGATATAATGAACTAGCTGTATACACTGTGCCCCTTGTTCTTTGCTTTTGCAAACTAGGGTCTCCTGTTTGTGGTTCTCGTCAGTCCCTACAGCAACAGCAACCGGGAGACGAACAGAAAGTGCATCTTTCAACTGATTGCTGCTAACCCCAGGGGAGGGAGGTGTGTCCGTGTGATGCAATATACTCTTCCAGAGGATCACAATGGCAGGTACTGACAATCCAAGCTTGTGCCAATAATTGTAAAAGATCGACTACTTATGTTGAGGCTTCAAGGCACTTGGTGCCAATGCTGCTCTGAAAGGATAACTACCATGACCCTCGGCCACACTTTGGCTTTTTTTTTTTTGTAGGTCTCTTGCTTTCAGTTAGTAGTTTTCAGCAGTTTGGGGGAAGCTATTTTAAGGTGCACGTTTTTTTACTTCCTGTGCTCCACGAAGTGCATCGAGAAATCTCTTCCCTCAAACTGCCGGCAAAATTTTATCTAGGAGACGAAGCCTTCAGTCTAATAGTGTTCTGGAGGGGCTAGAAGATGGGAGACATCAATACTACATCTTCAAGGGCTTTTCTATCGGTTGTAGATTAAAATGAAGACATACGTGGTTATTTTCTGGGTAGAATATATGTTTGATCTCAGGGATTTATTCATGAAAGAGAGAACTGAGAAGGGAATTTCAAAGTTAAGGCCAAAGTAGCCGAGTTGGAAAAATGCTCCTATTCAGTTGAATAAAGTCCTTGGCATTCTAGATTGGAACATCGAGCAGCCAATGGGAGATCGGCAGAGTAGCGTCACACCCACCTCTGTCACAAGCCAGTGAGATTCTAGAATAAAATGGCTCCATCCGTTCCAATGATATCAAAAGGTATTAGAAGGGGGGCTTAATCCCTGACTGTGATGTCATTTTACACCTGTACTGTTTGGCTTCAGATATCTGGAAGGAGATGTAAAGGCACACAGAGCAGCAGCTGTATTGACCTGTGGAAGCATTGCCCTCTGGGAATTACCCAGCAGTCCGTGCTCTACTCTGATTCTTCCTGCCACAGCAACCCACTGGAGCTTGGTGCGGTGGGGCTGCACCTCTTCCTCGCTACTGACCGGCCAAAAGAATGGAACCATCCATGTGTACATGTATACAGGCTCCATCCTGACTGACAAGAAAGAGAGATGTCGGTGACCCTGAGCAAGGCTGTAATTCTGGTTCTCTGTGGTTCATCCCAAGCCCCCCACTGACGAGGTTAAACATACCGTACGCCAGCGTCTGTTCTTCTTTTAATGCGAGATCTTGTTCTGCTGCTTAAAGGACAACTGGAGCAAAAAATGCTCTGTTTAATTGAAAGATGGTATCAAGAGTCGGCATTTTATATAGAAATGCTTTAATTGAAGAATACAAATAAAGCACCTTAATGAGCCATCTTTACCCCATATAGCTCTACCAGGAGGCAGACATTTTGTTTAGAATTTTGGGTCAGATCTTTGTTCATCTGAACCAAGGTGAGTGAAGATCTGACCCAAGATTCTAACCAACATGTCTGCCCGGTGAGAGAACGATATGGAGTAAAGATTCTAACCAACATGTCTGCCCCCTGAGAGAACGATATGGAGCAAAGATTCTAACCAACATGTCTGCCCCCTGAGAGAAGTATATGGAGTAAAGATTCTAACCAACATGTCTGCCCCCTGAGAGAACGATATGGAGTAAAGATTCTAACCAACATGTCTGCCCCCTGAGAGAACTATATGGAGTAAAGATTCTAACCAACATGTCTGCCCTCTGAGAGAACGATATGGAGTAAAGATTATAACCAACATGTCTGCCCCCTGAGAGAACTATATGGAGTAAAGATTCTAACCAACATGTCTGCCCCCTGAGAGAACAATATGGAGTAAAGATTCTAATCAACATGTCTGCCCCCTGAGAGAACAAATGGAGTAAAGATTCTAACCAACATGTCTGCCCCCTGAGAGAACGATATGGAGTAAGGATTCTAACCAACATGTCTGCCCCCTGAGAGAACAAATGGAGTAAAGAAGGCTTCATAAGACACTTAATTTGTATTTTCATTAAAAATAATCTACACTTAATACAATCTTTTAATTAATCATAAGATCATTTTTTTGCTACAATTGTTCTTTTAAGGTTTATAAATATGTAATACTTATAAGTTGAAACGCCAATCTATTTTTAATCAAATAAGGTGTCTGTGTTGTCTTCCCATGACATCACCTTGTGGCTGGATAATTGGTTACTTTGCATATCAAGGCACAGGTGATGTCATAAGCAGGAGACTCAACCGACATTACAAAACAAATATTTATCTTACTAATTTCCTGGAAATTCTGTGAATACATCATGCAGGCTATTGTTCAACATGTTTTAAATCTCTACAGTAATAGTAGAAGCAATATTTAGGTTGACTGAAACCCTTTAATGCTTTCACTACCTATCATTTTATTTTGTGCCCTTGGGTTACAGAGATTGGTTTGCAGGAGAACAGATCTTTTACTAAATAAATAAAAAAAAACTCAATCTATGGGGGCCAGGGGATACTGTGATGTCTTTGTTGTTGTTTGTCATCCTATTCAACTTTTAAGCACAGTTTAAGAGTTTGGGAGACTGTAGATTTCACACCTCTGGTGATCGCTGTGATGATACATTGAGTGGATGGGTCTGCACATGCTAGCCGGGCTGGCTAGTAAAGTGGCCACTTGATCCTGATATGGAGAATAGCACTTCAAATTTCAGTCAATATTTTGTTAAACCTAGCTCTATGGTAAATACTGGATTTCTCGGAGTTGATCCTTAAATGATAAAGGTTTTGGGATCTCTTTTTGTTTATAGGTAGACCTGACGAATTCCAAAAATGACTATCTTACAGAGCTGAAAACCTATATTTGTTTTAGGAGTAGCGACGGTTTGGGAAGGAGTTAAACAATAAGATTACATCACCTTTAAGTTGAGTTGTAAATAATTCTATTAAAAATGCCTGGAAACTTTATTCTATGTTTTATGTCATTTATGTCCTATTTATACAGAGACGTATAGGAAAACCCATGCTATTTATTCAAAGTCTTTCCTCTGTGGCACAATACTCACTAGCCCAGTGACCAGGATCTATGCTCATCCGATATACATGGGGCTTTATTCTCGATAGAGGCAATTGACACGGGAATCTAATTTAAGGTCAAAGTAGCTGAGTTTCCGATACAGCTGAATTGGAGAAAGTTTTACGACTGGGCTACTTTGGCCTTAAAGGACAACTGTCCGCAAAAACTGAAAGATTACATCAAATGTAGTGATGTTAAATATAAATGCTTTAATGGAAGAATACATATAAAGCAACTGCTCTGCTTGTATAGCACTATAAGGGGGCGGACATCTTGGGCCAGATCTGTCTTTGACCAAAGATTCAAAAGAACATGAACAAATGGAAAGATTTGCACTTCCCTCCTAATTATCAAGGATATAACTGTAATTGAGAGGTGGGCATTAAAGGGTCAGTCTAGTCCCCAAACTCACTTTGGTGCAAGATGAAGATCACTGCTTGTATAACGCACAGGCTTTTTTCCAGTGTGATTTCATGCAGGCATTCTGCATAAATCACATTTTTAATATTTGACTCAAGCCCTCTCCCAGTGATTACTCTGCATGTTTACTGCAGGTTCAGCAGCACTGAGTATATAAAGTTTTGTTTCACATTCTGTGCTGCTGGAGTAGAATACATTGTGTGGACTGTAATTGACTTGCTCTTGTACACAGAAGGATCTCTTAACAGTGCTACACATTGTCTGATGACATCACTATAGAGACAGGAATATACATTCATTTGAATTAAATTATTCTCATTGATTCCTGCAGCAAAAAAAAAAAAGTTAATTGATTGTTACTCAGCTAGTGTGGGCAGTCCTGGTTTCTTGCAAACTGCTGTAATTTTACAATCTAGCTGTAAGTATTTTCAGCACTGCGGAACGTAAAACATGCATTTTAAAGTCATTTGAAAGCACATTATTACGCATTAACATTTGGAAGATGCATTTTGGGTACCAGGCAGTCCCTAAGGGGTTTCAATAATGGCTAAATGTTTAGTAAATTTGCCCTGCTCTAACGTTTTTTTGTTTTTGTTTACATTATCTTTGTTATGTTTCGTTTAGCAGATACAGCATTGTGTAGGTTGGCAAGCAGATGGAGATTTGCGTATTTGAATCTGATCAAAGGGGTCATTTTTTTGCTACAGTTGCTAAAGTGTAGATGGGAGCTTCAGAACATGTCCAGTAGTTAATCTTTCTGATCCCGGTTCTTCAACTATTTCAACATGAGCAGCTCAAACAATACAGAAGTTTGGTTGGGGTAAATGTTATAGATGACGTTGTACAACTATGGGCTTTTTCAGGTAGGATCGGATAAATACAGAAAGAAAAACAAACCTTGACTGCCAAGCCAGTGTGGAATTCCCAACTAGATAATGCCTCTGGGGTAGCAATGTATGGCCTGCTCACCCCAGAAATTAAAATAGGGTTTCCCTGGTGCTCTTATAAGGAGCGATGGTTCACGACGTGGGATCTCAGAAGTTGGAACGCTAGATATTCCCAAACATGTGTACACCCTCATCCGAACATAGGGTTGCCACCTGGCCGGTATTTTACCGGCAGGCCGGTGGAAAATTGCCATCAGGCCAATGTTAAGTCTATGGAGACAGTACCAAGGCCGGTATTTTTTTTAAGAAAAGGTGGCAACCCTATCCGAACACTGCATCCATAAGCACCACTTATTGTATGTATGCAGTGACCAGTATTGTTACCGTGATGATTTGCTTAGAATACTGGACGCACTGGATATTACCAGATACCACAAAAGCAGCATGCCTGCATGGGTTTGCAAAAACCTTGCATATGTCCTATACTGCCTACATAACCAAAATGTGATGATACTCAAATTAGAGTAAAAAAAAAAAAAAAAAAGGTATTTTTTAAGTGATTATGCCTTGAGACATTTACAAGTGTTTATGATTATAAGAAACCTATAAAAAAAAAAATAGATGTCTTAAGAACAAAAGTGTGTGCCATGCAGTGCAATTAATTAATTAATGAATGTGCATGGATTTTTGGGGATGATTAATAATATCCTTTTTGTTTTACTGCACCCATAACATCACACAATAAGTCATTCATTTATATGGTTAATTAATATCAACAGCCCATTGAGATGTTTATTTAATGCGGGGTAACCCATGTTACCACAAATGCTGAGCACCATGTTAAGTGTAGCTGGCAGCATCTGAGATGCCAGAGGTTAGCCACCATTGTTCTAATCCGCCTATCCTGACATGTGCCTTGTGACCTTCTATTCTGTCCTCCATGGGTGTAGCAACATGGCGCATAACAGGTGTACCAAGATGAGGGTATTAACACCCGGATGCATGGCTTTGGAACACTATTGCTTACGTATATTGAGATAAATAACGCGCAAATAAGAATAAAATGATCATAATTCAGGTTCTCTCTGCCCTTTGTGGACCTACAGTTCCCAAGAAGGTTCATGGGGGTTTGTAGTTCAAGTGCATCTACTGACTTCCGCTTTGGTAGACGCTCCGCCCATTCCTTGGCGCTCTCTATGGTCTATTTCTGTAGCCGGTCTAGCCCTGCGGTGTCATTCGTCTCTGTGGTCACTGTTCTGTCTATCCCCGCGCTGACAGAAGACTCTGTGGTTGAGTGCGCAGCGTGGTGCAGCCTGGGTAGCCGCTGTCCGCCATGGCGTCCCGTGCCCTCTGTGTGTGTGTCAGCCGCGCTCTCCGTCCTGCCTCCCGCCGCTCCGTGCAGACCCTGGGGCCGGCCGCCTGCAGGCAACGCTCAACCCTGGTTAGGCCTTCGGCCTCAGCCCCAATCCTCGCCCCTCAGGTATAAGGAGATCCGGGTAGAGGCGCTGCCAGGCGGGCAGGGGTCACTGTGGAGAGGGGGTATCTGGACAAGGGTGTACTGTGGAGGACGTTTGCAGCCTATGGGTCTGTCATACAACCAGTGCTGATAGCAAGTGTCTGATTAATATTATAGGATTTGTGGAGGAGGAGCTGCCTGTGTGGGATGTGTGGAGGAGCTGCCTGTGTGGGATATGTGTGGAGGAGCTGCCTGTGTGGGATATGTGTGGAGGAGCTGCCTGTGTGGGATGTGTGGAGGAGCTGCCTGTGTGGGATGTGTGGAGGAGCTGCCTGTGTGGGATGTGTGGAGGAGCTGCCTCTATGGGATGTGTGGAGGAGCTGCCTCTATGGGATGTGTGGAGGAGCTGCCTCTATGGGATGTGTGGAGGAGCTGCCTCTGTGGGATGTGTGGAGGAGCTGCCTCTGTGGGATGTGTGGAGGAGCTGCCTGTGTGGGATGTGTGGAGGAGCTGCCTGTATGGGATGTGTGGAGGAGCTGCCTGTGTGGGATGTGTGGAGGAGCTGCCTGTGTGGGATGTGTGGAGGAGCTGCCTGTGTGGGATGTGTGGAGGAGCAGCCTGTGTGGGATTTGTGGAGGAGCTGCCTGTGTGGGATGTGTGGAGGAGCTGCCTGTGTGGGATGTGTGGAGGAGCTGCCTGTGTGGGATGTGTGGAGGAGCTGCCTGTGTGGGATGTGTGGAGGAGCTGCCTGTGTGGGATGTGTGGAGGAGCTGCCTGTGTGGGATGTGTGGAGGAGCTGCCTGTGTGGGATGTGTGGAGGAGCTGCCTGTGTGGGATGTGTGGAGGAGCTGCCTGTGTGGGATGTGTGGAGGAGCTGCCTCTGTGGGATGTGTGGAGGAGCTGCCTCTGTGGGATGTGTGGAGGAGCTGCCTCTGTGGGATGTGTGGAGGAGCTGCCTCTGTGGGATGTGTGGAGGAGCTGCCTCTGTGGGATGTGTGGAGGAGCTGCCTCTATGGGATGTGTGGAGGAGCTGCCTGTGTGGAGGAGCTGCCTGTATGGGATGTGTGGAGGAGCTGCCTGTGTGGAGGAGCTGCCTGTATGGGATGTGTGGAGGAGCTGCCTCTGTGGGATGTGTGGAGGAGCTGCCTCTGTGGGATGTGTGGAGGAGCTGCCTCTGTGGGATGTGTGGAGGAGCTGCCTCTGTGGGATGTGTGGAGGAGCTGCCTCTGTGGGATGTGTGGAGGAGCTGCCTCTGTGGGATGTGTGGAGGAGCTGCCTCTATGGGATGTGTGGAGGAGCTGCCTGTGTGGAGGAGCTGCCTGTATGGGATGTGTGGAGGAGCTGCCTCTATGGGATGTGTGGAGGAGCTGCCTCTATGGGATGTGTGGAGGAGCTGCCTCTATGGGATGTGTGGAGGAGCTGCCTGTGTGGGATGTGTGGAGGAGCTGCCTGTGTGGGATGTGTGGAGGAGCTGCCTCTATGGGATGTGTGGAGGAGCAGCCTGTGTGGGATGTGTGGAGGAGCTGCCTGTATGGGATGTGTGGAGGAGCTGCCTGTGTGGGATGTGTGGAGGGGCTGCCTGTGTGGGATGTGTGGAGGAGCTGCCTGTGTGGGATGTGTGGAGGAGCAGCCTGTGTGGGATGTGTGGAGGAGCTGCCTGTGTGGGATGTGTGGAGGAGCTGCCTGTGTGGGATGTGTGGAGGAGCTGCCTGTGTGGGATGTGTGGAGGAGCTGCCTGTGTGGGATGTGTGGAGGAGCTGCCTGTGTGGGATGTGTGGAGGAGCTGCCTGTGTGGGATGTGTGAGAGGAGCTGCCTCTGTGGGATGTGTGAGAGGAGCTGCCTCTGTGGGATGTGTGGAGGGGCTGCCTCTGTGGGATGTGTGGAGGGTCTGCCTGTGTGGGATATGTGTGGAGGGGCTGCCTGTGTGGGATATGTGTGGAGGAGCTGCCTGTGTGGGATATGTGTGGAGGAGCTGCCTGTGTGGGATATGTGTGGAGGAGCTGCCTGTGTGGGATGTGTGGAGGAGCTGCCTGTGTGGGATGTGTGGAGGAGCTGCCTGTGTGGGATGTGTGGAGGAGCTGCCTCTGTGGGATGTGTGAGAGGAGCTGCCTCTGTGGGATGTGTGGAGGGGCTGCCTGTGTGGGATATGTGTGGAGGGGCTGCCTGTGTGGGATATGTGTGGAGGGGCTGCCTGTGTGGGATATGTGTGGAGGAGCTGCCTGTGTGGGATATGTGTGGAGGAGCTGCCTGTGTGGGATATGTGTGGAGGAGCTGCCTGTGTGGGATATGTGTGGAGGAGCTGCCTGTGTGGGATAGATGGTGGGGGAAGCTGCCTGTGTGGGATAGATGGTGGGGGAAGCTGCCTGTGTGGGATAGATGGTGGGGGAAGCTGCCTGTGTGGGATAGATGGTGGGGGAAGCTGCCTGTGTGGGATAGGTGGTGGGGGAAGCTGCCTGTGTGGGATAGGTGGTGGGGGAAGCTGCCTGTGTGGGATAGGTGGTGGGGGAAGCTGCCTGTGTGGGATAGGTGGTGGGGGAAGCTGCTTGTATAGATACTAAATGTGCAGACTGCATTGCACATAAAAATATTCCATGGAATTTGTTTCCATTTTGTGTTGTAGCATGGGGAATCTTGTATGAAACCTTTTTTGGGGATTTAAACTGTTCCTTATTGAAAGTATTGACACGCTTGAAAACAAGAGGAATCTCAATGGATTATTTCTGGTAAAACCAGAAAGTGGCAGCTCTCTGTGGGTAATGATCCAGGCCCGGGAAGTATGGCAAAGACATCCTGTCACTTCTCATGTAGTCTTAAATTAGAGGGGCAACGATTTAAAAGTAATATCAGGAAGTATTACTTTACTGAGAGGGTAGTGGATGTATGGAATAGTCTTCCAGCAGAAATGGTAGAGGTAAACACAGTCAAGGCTATCCTAGCTATAAGACCGGGAACGGGGGACTAATAAAAGTATTTTAAAAAAAAAAAATTGGGCAGACTAGATGGACCGAATGTTTCTTATCTGCCGACACATTCTATGTTTCTATGAATGCGTGGGGTTGTAGCAAGACAGACACCTTTGGTGTGAAACCTGTGAGGTGTAGTCGAGTGGCTGTGGTTTTTACCTTTTTTTTTTTTGCCTTTGCTCAACAACCTGAATTCTTTTTAATGCATATCTCTTTTAGCTGTTTGGCTTCTAAAGTTAACAAATATTTGTATAAATGGGTGTCAGATTTATACCTTTTTTTTGTTTTGGTTTCATTATATTATGTTTTTATTCCAGAGAATTTCTGGGCCACAGCTAATGTCTAAATAGAACTGTCCTGGATAAGCGGCAGTAGTTCTAAGTAGGCCTTCCTGACCTGATAAAAATAAATAAATAACTACCAGTATATACTAAAGCAGTGGGCCTGCTAGGGTAGCAAACTTACAATATTTGAGGACCACGCAGACTTGTGTATAGGTTCAATGTACTGTTCTTTTAGGATTTTGCCTGAATGGACAACATTAACATTAGGGATCACAAAGGAATACTGAAATCAAAGCACGGTACATAGACAAATGTTAGGATACTCCACTCCAGCGATGACTAACCTTGGCACTGCAGACATTTAGAGAACTACATATCTGTGATTCTTGGTCAACCATTAGGATGACCTTTTCCTATATGACCTTTTGCATGACATGGTTATCGAGCTCTTGATTAAAGATTATGGGGTCTATTAACTAAAAGAATGACTTCCAGGTGAGAGGAACATTTATTCTCACCAATTTAGCTATATGGGGGGGGGGGAATGGGGTGAGACTCACCAAGTTTGATAGTTAAAATTGGTGAGATGAAATGTTCACCTCCCCTCTTTAAAGTATAGACCCTTATGGGACATACTTGAAAACGAGACCTCTCCATGTATAAATCAATGTTTTGAAAAGGAACTTTGCATAAGTAGCATTCAAAAATCATATAAAACATGGAGAAATGACCTTTTTATACAAACAAAAATAACTTTAGGGGTCTTACTCTTTTTTTTATAAATAGGAGTTTTACAGAAGATATATCTAATTTATTTTATTTTCTTGTCTAGGTTTCCTCCTCCTTACTCCAGTTATGTCGCCAGTATGCAGATCTCCCCCCTCTTACACTGGAGAATATTGGCGAGCGGGTACTATATGTGTTGAAGTTGTACGATAAGATTGACCCTGAAAAGGTGAGAGGGATCTCCGTGGCAGCCATTCAGTCTCATTGACTTATCACATACTCTTTATTTATTATTTGTATTGGGGTCACCCACCTGATGTGCCATATCCTCTCTTTAAGCTTTCTGTAGGCTCACACTTCATGAAAGATCTGGGTTTGGATAGTTTGGACCAAGTTGAGATAATCATGGCGATGGAGGATGAGTTTGGTAAGTAACCTTTGGTGACCACTTGCAATAAATTATATTAACCCAAGAGTGTATTCTCTAGCACAGCCACTAGATGGCGGACTCAGGTCAGTTTCATTCATGGTCACATGATGGATGCTGATGTTGCTCTACAATAGATGAGATGCATACAAAGTAACTTGGACATGGTACAATGCTAGGACCTGCACTAAAAATGTCTCTCACCATCCAGACCATTCAGTGAGAAAGAAGTCTGCATCTTATACATCTATAGCTGCTGCAGAAATTCATATGGCCTTTCTCCATCTTCGTATGCATAGGTTGCCTCAGCTGCGGTATACAAACTGCAGAGCAGGATTCCCTCTCTGCGTTTCTGCCATCACCTGGATGGCAGGATGTGATAAGGGCACTTCTGAGGCTACAGCTGTCGAGATAAGTTGTCCCAGCAATTACAGAGGATTTGACCAGTCTGAAGGTTGCATTACAATTTAGGCAGACTTAGGATCAACCCTTATGTTTCGTTATTTATTCATGTGCTCACTGTGAAAATCTCCACTGGATTGTCAAAATCCTTCCTCTCTCACCAACACGCTTTTGATCGTGTCGGAGGGGAGAGATAGACTGTGTCCCAGAAAACCCACTAAAACAAAATCATTGTCTTGAGGAATTAACATGCCAAATCAAAAACTTCTACATCGGTCAGACATGACCACTCAGGAACCCCTTTACCATGGGCTGTCTGTATGCTTAGATGATTTTATATATAAAAGCCAACCTAATACACAGATAGTGGGGTGACACAGGAGCCAGTGTTGAACAAAAGGTGAGGATGTTACGGTGTGAGAGTGCAGAGGGGAAGCCGGTAATTGACTTGTATTTATCTTCACTACAGGTTTTGAGATTCCAGACTCGGATGGTGAGAAGCTGATGACACCACAGGAGATTGTAGATTACATTGCAGATAAAAAGGATGTTTATGAATGATCTACACCTTACACTATGTGTTCACTGTAAGTATATAGTATAGAGGCTTCCCAAATAACTATTCACTGAGCACATTGCCACGTACAACGTTATCTGCCTTTTATTATTAAATATATAATATACAAGCTCGGGTTAGAGTCTCATTGCAATTGGTTTTAAATTCAATAATCTGTCTGTTCGCTTACTCACCCTTCTACATTCAGGCATCCTTTAAAAAGGACAGGAAACCCTCCATCCTGAATAGACGGCAGTATTGTACTTGCATGTATTGGTTAAACATAGTGTAATGTTAGTGACCTAGCCCTGCTTGAAACTCGACTCCAGAAAGAATAAGAAAGCAGTTTTTAGGGGCAAAATTAGTCCTGAACAAAGATAAACGGCAACACTCATCCCAGTCATCTTTCATATATTATATTTGCCTCCCTTTATTTGGAAGGTCACTAAAGAATTACTTTGTGTTTTTGTTTTTTGACAAGGTATTTAAAAAAAAAATCTCAAAGTTTAATAAAGTTTCCCATTCTCTGTGCTTTTCATCTAGAGAAATGCTTATTAAACCAGTCCTAAAGGACCCGAAACGGTCCAGAATTTAGGGATTACCCAGTTGTGTTTAAATAAGAATGTGGAACAGATGGCGAAGTTCCCTAACTGTTAGGGAACCACATCAGGTGTTCTACATGTTCTCTAGAAAACCATATTATAAAGATGCAAACCTATTTCCTCTTCAAACTTAGGCTCCCCAAAAAGAAAGTTTAGTTCACTTGGATCCTTCAGTATACATGTTGTTGTGTTTGTTGTATCACTGACGCCTGTTGTATCTGTGCTGCTGTTTTTCAGGATGCTCTTTCTCTGCAGGTAGCTGGGATAGGCGTACATGTCATGGCTACGCTGCTGCCATCAGCACTTCTTCCAGAATCCTGTATTTAAGCTGTCTGAATGTTTTGGCCTTTAATAAATGTGTACAAAAAAATAAATAATAAAAAAAAAAAAGTTTTTTGGGCGTCTCATTCTGCAGAATTGACCACACACTGCTGTGAAATGTGTCGGGCAGCGATAAACAGGTTCTAGTACAGCAGGGAAGTGATTTCGAAATCTTTGTTGGAACGTGGGCCAACAGCGGGACTGTCGGTGTCGGCACTGCCTGCCGAATGTTTGGTTCATCGTGCACATGCGCTATATAGACTTTCCCCTCCATGGGGAATGTAGTGCCCATTGATTCTGCTTTTGTTTTAGAGGTGATTTCACAGGGTTCGGGCATCAGAAATGCAATTCAGTCAGATGCCACATTTGGCCCCCAGGTTAATTTGTGTTGGAAGGTCCAACCCCCCACCCCAAATAAATAAGTTAATTAGTGACTTCCTAACTTGTTAGGGAGATGGGAATAGAAACACTCATGTGACAGTACCAGGAATATCCTCTGCAGTTTGCAGGGCATTGTTCAGGGGGCATACAGGCACAAGGGGGGCTTTGTCTCACCCAATCCCCCTGCAGATAAAGTGGACTGCAGTCCCTGAAAACATGCACGTCAGGGCCATATGCTGGATTAACATAGGGTATGATGGAGGTGCAGCTCGGGGCCCCTACCTGAAAATTTGTACGCACACGCCAGGATTTGCTGCTGCCCCATTACCTGCATTGCACATCCAAGACTTAATATGCCACAGCCACTAATAATTTGCCTAATTAAAAAAACCTCCCTTCCCCAGTACTTACCTGGATGTTGTTCGTCCCTGGCCTTCTCCTCTCTAGTTTCCTGCATGTAGAAATACATCCACCAGGTATGACTTGCCTTAATTCCCTGCAGCTGTGACAGAAAGCCAGGTCTGCTGGCAGCTGCCCGATGTGACTTCCACTTACTAGCGTAGCATGTCACTGATATAAGTTTTACCAATTGCTTGCTACGCTAGTAAATGACAATAATCATTAATACGCTTATACTTACCTGTCACCGCAGCTGATCCGGAGGGGGCGTGAGGTGGTGTGTGTCCATCGCGCAGACGCACTTCTGCCAAAGTTACGGCTGATTGACAGCCGTAACTGTGCGCGCATGCGCTGTGGTGCGCAATGAGTGAATTCTACTGCGCCTGTGCAGTAGAATTTGCTCGAGTTTTTTGTCAGAACACCGGTGAGAGGATAAAATGTACTAGCGTGTGTATAAAGTACCGGTACATAACCTTTTTATCGGTTGGGGGGCTTATTGGGCTTTATTCATTCCTTTCAAACCTAAGGCTAAACCAACCCAGTTGAAAGATTCTCCCATTCACCTGAATGAGTGATTTTATTGTCTTTCTGTCTAACTTGGCTACCCTGGCTTTTTAATTCCCTCTTCCAACAAATAACTCCATTGTGTACTGTAAAGTTGTCTCCCTGAATCCACACACGCCTAGTCCACAGAGGAGGTGTTACTCGAAGATGTGCCAGACTGTCTGTAACACCAGCCCTGCTGATCACACACATTTGTTTTAGCACATTTTACACTGCTTATCACACTACAAATGAAACATCTCCATTCTGCTTTTATCTCACATCTGATCCCGTCCTGAAAGGCGCGGGGGGGGGGGGGGAGAAGCTATGCAGGGGATTTATGTATGTTCTGGGTGGATCCCAGTTAAATGAACACAGGTCCCAATATCCAAATTATTAACACTGTACATGCCACAGTAGGGTGTTTGGATAATTCGTGATTACAATGCAAACAGAGTCTACAAAGAGGGGAAGCAAAAGTGGGCCAAGTCCGGTGCACAGTGCGTAGACACTTGAATGGTAATATATATATAAAGCAACCCTTACTGTGGCAAACACGTGACAAATAGTACAATAATCCGTGCAATCTAAATAAAGGAAAAAATATCTAGAAGAAATCTGTGCAAATGTGAACAAAAATAAAAGATATATGTATACTTAATGCATGGAAGTACTCCTGGTCAGTGTTGAGCGAACCTGAACCACACTGTTCGTGTTCGTACCGAACATTACGGTTTTTGGACCCCGAACACGGACATTTCACTGTATGTTCGGGTTGGAGTTTGGGGTTCGGGCATTACATGTATGTAATGCTATGGGCTTTCTATAAACCTAAATAGAGTCCCCATTCATACGAATAGGTCAGTTGACCTATTCGTATGAATGGGGACTCTTTCGGTTTATAGAAAGCCCATAGCATTACATGTATTCGGTTTATAGACTTTCGGTTTATGGAATACATGTAATGCTATTGGCTTTCTATAAACCGAAATAGAGTCCCCATTCATACGAATTTCTTATGAGTCCAGGACTTTTTTTAGAGGCATTTTAGTGGACAAAAGTTCGTGTCCCCATTGACTTCAAGTTCGAGCACGGACCCGGACATTTTTTTGAAGTTCGGCCGAACCTGCCGAACCCGAACATCCAGGTGTCTGCTCAACTCTACTCCTGGTATGACATACACCTGCAGGAAAAGAACTCACAAATATAGCCCCTAATAACCTAGGAGCATGGAATCAGATAGTATACTTGCCCCCGTGTAAGGATTGCCTTCTCTTGTGAGTGTGGAAAGCAGGTACAAAACATTTTTAAATTCACTTTTAGAATTTTCAAATTAAAAAAAAAAAACAATAAAAACTTTGTGGAGTCAGTCCACAATAATACAAGCCATATGAGACGCCAAGTTCTTTTTCGACAGACAGCGCTCCGTGCGCCTCGGGGCTGGTCTGGACTTCCGAGTATGATAAAACAAAACTCGGCTGGTACGGTGGCTCAGCAGGATCAATAATTCACCCAACGCGTATCTTCCGAAATGGGACTTCCTCAGGGGGATCCCTGATCCCGGAAGCAATAAGGGTTACTATATATATATATATATTACCATTCAAGTGTCTATGCACTGTGCGCCGGACTTGAAGCTGTCGCTTTGTTTTGTAAGTCATGTGGCAGGACAGTGGTCTTTACTGCTGAGACATAGCTGTGCTCGTCCCCAGATGGACTGCGGAAGGGATACTGGCTCCGGTTACTTGACTCGCCCTTTATTTTGAAATACCCCCCCCCCCCCCCCCAACATACTGTATTTGTGTGAAAATAAGACTCAAGCAAGGGAGTCAAGTGACTGCTAGACTGATTGTGCCATTGTTTGGCTCCTAATTTGTTTTGCTGGCTCCTAAAACGAAATTATATTTGTCAGCCCTGCCTAAAAAAAAAAAAAAAGGTTTGCTAGTAAAACATTTTTTTTTATACTTAAGGATGTTTGTGCTCAGTGCACAGACCTCCTCTGGCTACGGGCCTCTCAGGAAAGTCGGGTCCCGTACTGTGGGTTGTGGCTTTGCCCCCCCCCCCCAATGTTGGGAGCCCTGTAGAGAGGTAAGTGGAAAACTAAACAGGGACCCCATGTCAGTTATTTGCCCCTTCTCCTCAGTAGTCTCCCTTTAGTTGGGGGGGGGGGGGGGGGGGGGGAGTCGCCCTCTACACAGCATAATTTGCTTACTCTGTATTAGCCAATCAATGTCAGCTGGCATCCTACAGCACAGTGTTTGTCCAAGGACCACCTCGTCCGTGGCAAGGTCCGTCACAGACCCCAGTATATGTCCCACCATGAATGCTGTGGCCCCTACCCTCTACGGAATTGTAGGTCTCTACCTTTCTGCATGCCCCCTAACCAGCAAATGATGTAAAAATGCTCCAATAATTCCCATTTCCCACATTTTCCCTCAAGCCCCTGCGGTTCTTATAGTAAGCATTGGGCTCGGTGCTCAGGTTCTACGGCATCGTGTTTTATTCAGGTTTTTTTTTCTTCCCCCTAGTAGTAGCTGTTGCCATGGTTACTTGTGCTTGCCAAACCTGTGTGAGTGACAAGAGAGGGCTATTATATATTCCCAGTGTGGAGGGGGTCTTTATTTGTTTTATTATTAAATATCGCCGGGGTTGTAGCGGGATGGATTTCGCTTCACGTTTGCACAAACTTGACAGATTGGCACCCCCAACACGGCAAATGGTAATATCAGGCTTCGGGCCTGCCGTTCCTGCTTGACACGTCCATTTTATTGTATTGGAAGCTGGGAGAGGGTCTCTACCTGTGAAATGCATGTCATTAGAAACCTGTTCATCATTTAGACTGTGAGTTTACCAAGAGCCCAGTCACCTCTAGCTATGGTCTGTGGCCCATCATAGTGCACAATGAAGGAGTAATAGGGCTGTAAAAACTATGATGAAGCGAAATGCGTTGGGTAAGCAGGTTTTTTTTTCCGCTTCCATCTCGATGTAGGGAGGGCTTCTGTTTATGTAGGTTTGGGACACAGCGAAAATCTACACAGTGGGCACAGTTATGGGGCAAATAAAGCCTTGGAGGGAAGCAATTACTACCCCCCCCCTCCCCCCCTCTCTAGTTCTGGCACCTGCTTCATGTTGGGTACAATTGTCAGGGGATTAAAATGGGGGGGGGGGGGGGGGTAAGGGGGTCAGCCTCTGTTAAATAGGGCATTTAAAATACACACACACACACACAGTGTATTGATTGGTAGAATAGTCTGTGCTTCAAATGGTAACATAACTTCAAGATCTGGCTTGAAATATTGTGAAATGCACAGGGGAAGTAGTACTTCAGCTGTTTTGGACTCCATTTCCCATGA
>CM069860.1:11276634-11294134 GCA_036172795.1 Pelodytes ibericus | reverse complement strand
GGAGGGGTTGGTTTGGGTCTCCTGTGTGTTGGGCGGTGGAGGGGTTGCTTTGGGTCTCCTGTGTGTTGGTTGGTGGAGGGGTTGGTTCGGGTCTCCTGTGTGTTGGGCGGTGGAGGGGTTGGTTTGGGTCTCCTGTGTGTTGGGGGGTTTGGGTCTCCTGTGTGTTGGTTGGTGGAGGGCTTGGTTCGGGTCTCCTGTGTTGGAAAGTCAATGAAGAAACGCCCCTGTTGAACACATCAACAGGGGTTGCTGCTGGTAGCCATTTTGTCATGGAAACATCCCCGACTTGGGGCTTCTTATCTAACAAGAGTTTTCATGAAAGAGGGAATTGGGGTGGGAATTTCTTACGGTCAGAGTACAAGAGAAAGATGGCTAAATTTCAAGATTTTTTACAACTCGGCTACTTTGGTCTTAAGTTTGAAATTCCCTTCTCACTTTCCTGCAATTCCCTCTCTGATGAACAAAGTCCATAGCTGATTAGAAGACCCACAAAAAAAATCTTCTTAAATAACAATCCCCAGGACAGAGCTGATTCTAAGCCCTGTATCTTCAGAGCATCTAGGAACCCTACATGTGAGTGGCCTTCAAATCCATCTGCTAAATCTTATTTTGCCTCTCCTGCTGGGCTCTGTCGCCCGTGACGTATCGCAGCTTCATAGGGATCTTCAAGATGAAGCCACAGAACTTCCTTTTAAGTCCATTTATTTGTGCTCTGAATATGTAAATGGAAAGTTAGACGCTCTAAGGATAGATCGGCTAATGAGTGAAACGACTGCTGCGTCGGGGTCAGCTCGGCCATGGCTTTTCCTTGGTAGAGCAAAGGTCATTTTGTATCCCCAGTACACAGCTTGGGGCATTCCTGTTATACAACTCTCATCATGCATGGCCAACCTTGAGCCATGCATTTCAGCTTGGTTTGCTGATCTCCATTGCTTTCCGCGGCGTAGTTTGGCATGTGCTGATGTGTTCTTGGAAATCAGTCCTGTACTATAGATTTACTGTCTACAGGGAGTGCAGAATTATTAGGCAAATGAGTATTTTGACCACATCATCCTCTTTATGCATGTTGTCTTACTCCAAGCTGTATTGGCTCGAAAGCCTACTACCAATTAAGCATATTAGGTGATGTCCATCTCTGTAATGAGAAGGGGTGTGGTCTAATGACATCAACACCGTATATCAGGTGTGCATAATTATTAGGCAACTTCCTTTCCTTTGGCAAAATGGGTCAAAAGAAGGACTTGACAGGCTCAGAAAAGTCAAAAATAGTGAGATATCTTGCAGAGGGATGCAGCACTCTTAAAATTGCAAAGCTTCTGAAGCGTGATCATCGAACAATCAAGCGTTTCATTCAAAATAGTCAACAGGGTCGCAAGAAGCGTGTGGAAAAACCAAGGCGCAAAATAACTGCCCATGAACTGAGAAAAGTCAAGCGTGCAGCTGCCACGATGCCACTTGCCACCAGTTTGGCCATATTTCAGAGCTGCAACATCACTGGAGTGCCCAAAAGCACAAGGTGTGCAATACTCAGAGACATGGCCAAGGTAAGAAAGGCTGAAAGACGACCACCACTGAACAAGACACACAAGCTGAAACGTCAAGACTGGGCCAAGAAATATCTCAAGACTGATTTTTCTAAGGTTTTATGGACTGATGAAATCAGAGTGAGTCTTGATGGGCCAGATGGATGGGCCCGTGGCTGGATTGGTAAAGGGCAGAGAGCTCCAGTCCGACTCAGACGCCAGCAAGGTGGAGGTGGAGTACTGGTTTGGGCTGGTATCATCAAAGATGAGCTTGTGGGGCCTTTTCGGGTTGAGGATGGAGTCAAGCTCAACTCCCAGTCCTACTGCCAGTTCCTGGAAGACACCTTCTTCAAGCAGTGGTACAGGAAGAAGTCTGCATCCTTCAAGAAAAACATGATTTTCATGCAGGACAATGCTCCATCACACACTTCCAAGTACTCCACAGCGTGGCTGGCAAGAAAGGGTATAAAAGAAGAAAATCTAATGACATGGCCTCCTTGTTCACCTGATCTGAACCCCATTGAGAACCTGTGGTCCATCATCAAATGTGAGATTTTAAGGAGGGAAAACAGTACACCTCTCTGAACAGTGTCTGGGAGGCTGTGGTTGCTGCTGCACGCAATGTTGATGGTGAACAGATCAAAACACTGACAGAATCCATGGATGGCAGGCTTTTGAGTGTCCTTGCAAAGAAAGGTGGCTATATTGGTCACTGATTTGTTTTTGTTTTGTTTTTGAATGTCAGAAATGTATATTTGTGAATGTTGAGATGTTATATTGGTTTCACTGGTAAAAATAAATAATTGAAATGGGTATATATTTGTTTTTTGTTAAGTCGCCTAATAATTATGCACAGTAATAGTCACCTGCACACACAGATATCCCCCTAAAATAGCTAAAACTAAAAACAAACTAAAAACTACTTCCAAAAATATTCAGCTTTGATATTAATGAGTTTTTTGGGTTCATTGAGAACATGGTTGTTGTTCAATAATAAAATTAATCCTCAAAAATACAACTTGCCTAATAATTCTGCACTCCCTGTACATATATATATATATATTTTTTTACAATTATTTTAACAATTGAAGTTGTACAAATGTATCACCTATTTTTATTCACATAAATGTTTCTTCCGTTAGATCCGCATTTAGAACATTACCCAACATGCACCTGGTCCCCTCTTCCTGATTGGCTGGTCCCTTTTTTTTTTTTGGTTTGGCTTTCTTTTAAATATTTGTAAGATGCCAGAGGGTCTGTTAGAGGAGGGAACAGACAGACAGGCATGTGCATGTGTTATATCTTTATACGTCATAAACTCCTTGGCTGCAACTGAGGAATCTGTTAGTATCTGGGACAATTTAAAACTTGTGTATACATCGTGTTGGATTAACGGCATAAACAGGACAGTGCAGAGAGCCTGACACGAATAGACCTTGGTTTTTGTCCAAGCCAAGTGGCCATTTTTACTATATAGTAATATATAGTCCACTTTAATCCTAGTGTCATGAAACTAATTGTTATTGTAAGGCTAGGGGTTCATAGCTTTGTCCTTTTCTTCAATTGTCATTCTCCAGATGTGAGTCTCAGCTAATGTTACACTGTAGTAATTTATCTTCATTATATCTCCATACATGTGTTACAGGCATTAAAATCCCAACAGTGGTTGAATTTAGATCAGGGCTCCACAATCCTATGAACCACAGATCTTTAAAAGGCCCATGGCTGGCCCCTCTGGCTGGCCCCTCCTGCTGGCCCCTCTGTCTGGCCCCTCCGGCTGGCCCCTCTGTCTGGCCCCTCCGGCTGGCCCCTCCTGCTGGCCCCTCTGTCTGGCCCCTCCGGCTGGCCTCTCCGGATGGCCTCTCCCTCCGGCTGGCCCCTCCTGCTGGCCCCTCGGTCTGGCCCCTCCGGCTGGCCCCTCCTGCTGGCCCCTCTGTCTGGCCCCTCCGGCTGGCCCCTATCATGAATTCATTGTTTTTGCATTGAACGCTTTTGGATGTATCAAATCATAGCTCCTGGAGATAACTAGGCTGGCTCCTGAATGGGTTTGTTTGGCTCCTAAAGTCTAAAATTTTCCATAGAGATAGTCAAGGTGTCTGTGGTAAGATCTGTGACGGTCATAATTATACAAAGTCCAGTAATTGTCCGCAGGGTTCGTACTTACTGTTTCTATAGAAGTTTTTCAGACTTTATCAATAATAGTGTAAAATACCACTGTAATACTACTGTAGTGCCATACCTGATTCCACAAGTCCTCCTGCTTGTAATATGCACGTGTGTATTTCAATATTAAATATATTTTGGCTTGTTACACTCTTGCAACCGCGCCCTCCGATGTCATTTTTCTAACGCCTCACTTACATACTGCGAAATATCTATACATTGTGAGTTAGCAGATCTGCGAGCAGATAAACAAATGGGAAAATACGCCTGTTTGTCCCCTGTGTATGACATCAATGGAAAATGGGTAATTTGCATAGCACTCCACAAGTGATGTCATAAACAGGAGACGCCAGAACCCCATTAAAAAATTATTTTTTAATTCTCTATGTTCACAGTATAATAAAAATGTTTAAGGTGACGGGGTCTATTTTAAAAAAAAAAAAATTAAACATGACGCACAATGGATTGTATTTTTATTTAAAATTAACCTTTGGCTCCTGGGATGGTCACTTGGGGGGGGGGGGGGGGGAACCCCCAAACGATTCCAAACATGTTGTTTTGACTCGCACCTCACCGCGCCTTTAAGTTTTTGCGCTGTGATTGGAGGGTGTGAATTACCCCGGCGGCCGGGAGTTTATGTTTTACAAACTCATCTGTAAATAAGAAAAATGTAAAAAAAAAAAAACCTTGTGACCAACCAAATAGTTCCTGCTGAGCGTATATGCCTGTGCTAGCAATCTCTCCCCCAGGCCTGTTTAATCTGGGACAGGGTTTTCCTGCAGATAAGGTCACCGCTTGCAGTTCAGCGAAATCTGCGGAAACAGATTTCTGGAAACAAAAGGACAGGATATAATTCTCTCTCCACATCGGCCAAAACCTGCACTGTGACAGAGTGCAGAGAATTACCCGCACTTAGTGGCCCCCAAACACGTGGGGCAATCGCCCCCTGGACTGCCTTGATTTTAAAGGGCTTTATTTTTTCCCCACAGATCTGAGACAAATGTGTTTTTATTTTTAGCTCACGTATTGGCAGAGATTACGTGTAAAATATTGCGACTTTGTGGCATGCAGAATAATAATGTCGTATAATAAATAGCTGGCGTTCATTGTTGCTCCGAGACCGCTAAAAAACTTTTTATCTGCTCGTCAGCGACGCGAGCGTGGTGAAAAGCAATGAAGCCTCTAGCTACGCCAAGACCGAAGGGCGCGAAACAAAGCTGGTTAAATAAATGGTTTCTTCACCGCTCTGCAAGACGATTTGGAAGCGGGCCCTCGCGCCCCAACATGGCGCTCGATCGTACCTCTGCAGATAATGATGCTCCGTCTAATATAGTGCAACGATTAGACTCTAGCTCTAGCTTACGACCCCCGGACGTCTAGAGAGAGAGACAGGCATTTCTGACTCCTTCCAACAAAGGAGGATGTAACAGCCAGCATCGGAGCCTCTACTTAAAAGAATAAAAACTAGTTATTTAACCATAAAATGTATATAGATATAGACTCTTGTTTGCAAAAATGCCCTTGTTGTTTCTATGACCCAGTTTGTTGGTACTCCTTTTATATACCTCAGAAAAGAGGAGTTGACCCTGCCAGGAATTGTATCTGCAAGCCTTAGAATTACCCCAGTCGGCATATCATCCCACGGAGCTCTCTCTCTCCTGCACACTAATTTCTCTGCACCTACTCAATCCACGATCAGTATCCTGCAGTCCTCCAAGTTATTGGACTAAAAGCAGCTGATTTTTGAGAGTTGCAATCCAATAGATGGTGGGGGTTCTAGTCCCCCCCACCCCCCTAAGCATCCTCTAGAGAGTGCTTTTTCTTTTTGACCCGGTTGCCCCTCTAGCTTGTGGCTCAAGCTGTAAATCATTTTTTTCTAAAGATCAGTAAATGTTGAGGCAGGCAGGAGTCCGCTAGTAAACTGTGCATCCTGTGGACCTGTCAAGAATGAGAGTCCTTAATGAGAGTTGAGTTAAACCCCTCTTGTGTCTTGTAAAAGCCCAGACTTAGATTTCACTTCTTTCCCGTCTGGCTACTCCAGGTCAGAAATCTCCCCCCCCCCCCCCCCCCATTCAGCAATCCCCCCCCCCCCCCACGCCTCCTCCCTCCACCATACTGTACGTGCATCATCTTCTAGGTCAGAAGGCAAACTTGGGGCCTTGCACTGTACCAACGAGCTGTGGATCTCTCCCTTTTGAGATGCTTTGTCCCTTTATCTGTGCTTTAAAGAATCTACGCCTGGCCTTGTAGCTGCAGAACTACATCTCCCATAATAAACTACATCTCTCATGACGAACTACATCTCCCATGATGCTCTTTCAGCTAAGAGGCTGGCAAAGGAGCTTTGGGAAATGGAGTCCTGCAACATCTGGAGAGCCGCAGGTTGTCTATCCCTAGAGATATGTTTAAAAAAAAAAAAAAAGAAAAAAAAAACTTTACCCCCCATGGAGCCTGCATCAAAAAAAATATCTTTACCGGTGTTTATATAGATATACATACAAGAGACATACAAGATTTATATCAAGATATAGATATATATTTTGAGATTCATAGTGAGAGCCCAGTTGGCTTTTTATTTCAGTCGACTGCTTTTCCTTATCATATTGACAAACAGTCTCTCGACCTCGTGTCTTTCAAAGACGTAGTAAAATAGTTTATGTGACTCATTCCTCTGAAGTTCCCTCTGTGATTCATTGGGGAAGGCTTTCCCTGTCTTTGTTGTGAGTAACTGTACTATAAAAAAAAAAAACCTCCACTACAGGAATGGGTCCGATTTGCGATAATCCTGGGGCTTTATAAATACGAGGAGGCAACAAACCCCACGTAGTTCCTATTTCAGTGTTCGGATAATTTGCCTCATCTCCCCTATTGACACATTAGGTAATACTGGAAATTAGCAAAATATTTGGAGTAAAAGGTCTACTCTTACATTTACTTGACCTGATAGAAGCGCTGCAGTGAGCTCACCAACGACATTCCAGCCACAAACGAGCTCTGATTGATTAGGGAGTGCGAAACGCATCAGGGATCCCCCCACTCCTCCTAATCGTGAGAAATAATGTGTAAGCTGGTTGTCTTATCTTCTATGCTGATTTGGCCTCCTAATGTTCTTCAGTAAAGTAGGGTTATCTGTTCTTCTCTGGTATAAGAGAGTACCAGAAACAATATTTCTCCATTATACAATTATAGGAATAAATATACGCCCACTCTTTGGGCCTTACACAGAATTTTGGGGGATGTGAGGTATCCTGGGACCACCCAACTGGACTGTCAGATCTTTGTAGCTTGCTCATAAGATTATTCACCAACCATCCCATCACATTATAGGAGATGTGTACTGTAAGATGACATTCTCTATGTACACAGAGGTGTTTTTTTTTTTTTCACCTTTCAACAATTTTTCTTGTTTTATCCTTTTCAGATCTTCGCTCAAACAACACAGATGAACCGGAATATTTTACAAAGGTTCCTCTGACACCCGAGGGCAGCAGCAGTGTCACATCTGAAACACAAGACCGGCATTTTCCTACGATGTCCGTCGGATCAAGGAATCGGAGTGCTGTAACCCTCCGACCTCCTTCTGGGAAGGAGGAAATCCAGAAGGCTCGTTTTCTGAAAGAACCGTCATCGGCGTCGCCTGCAGAATTCCCATCTTTACAAGTCGAGAGGAGGATGCTCACCATCGAAAAGCAGCATGGTACTCTTCCCAAGGCCACACCAGCTGGAGCGAGTCCACACCCAACACAACTGCCTTTAATGACCAGCACTGAACATGGGAGGGAGTCCACTCTAAGGCCATCAAAAAGCAGGAAAACCATCACCCCACCTGTGAAGGTCAAGAGCATAAAGAAGATTGCCGGGCAAGGTCGTACAGCATTAGGACAGTACCGGGAAGAGTTTCTGGGAAAACAAATGCCAAAACCGGACAAGGGCTCAAATGTCTCCATCGGTTCTACAAATTTTGCCGTTGAGGTCCATACTGAAGAGGTGGGCAAGACGAGTGGTGGCAGGCCAATAAAAATAGGCCATGCAGAGGCTGCACCTGGGGCTAGAACACGTAAGCTTGAACATTCTAAACCGGGTGTTCTACCCGACACCCAGATTGCCAAGCCACCTTACCTCAATGTTCTTGTTAATGGCACTTCGCAAACACTAAAGACTCTGCTAAGACAAAACTCCAGCCTGTTCAATACTAAACTCCACCCAGTGGCAAGTTTGCTGTCCAATGCCACTTCTCCTAACATTTTGCAGGAAAAAGAGATCATTCTTAGAGCTGGGAACTCTCTTTTAGCCCCAGAACATCCCAGGGGTAGGGAAACACCACTAATTAATTTTGCAGAGGGTGTGAAGGATGCCCTGAAAGTTTTGAGGGCTACAAACAGCACAGAGGACATGCCCATAATGTCTCTGAAGGACAGGTACAATAATATCTCTACTCCTCTACTTTTCCGCAGAATGGCTAGACCAGGAACAAGGAGAAGCAGGTTGACTTTGGCAGAGGCGGGTTCCACAGTGGCCCCAATTCTCAATGATAATATTTCTTTAAACATATCTTTGCCAGATCAGAGTAAACTGGAACAAACCACTTTGAGGGTACAGACTGATCCAGAGTTAACCACAAATAAGCAATTCGTTGCAACTCCTCCAACGAAGTCGCATGTAGGTTTACAAATGTACACCCAAACCGTTCAACCAGAGAAAATCTCAAAGAGAAGAATCCAAACTCATGGGCAGGTTGACCAAAAAAGGTCCAAAAATCCTCAGAATCCAGCAAACCCAATGAGCTACGAAGACATTACCACACAAACAGACGCAAGTCAGAGAGATGGATTTGAAACACCCCCACTCAACCAGACTGGTTTCTCCCAGTCTAACCATCCTCAATTCAGCCTTAGTTCACCGGCCCAATCAAAGGTTGACAGAGTGATCCCACATGTCCTAACAGCAGATCTGGGGGAAAAATCCCACAATGGATCCAGCCTCATTAGTCAACCACAATCAAACAAACGTGACTTCCTAAACGCTAGTATAGAGACTCAAACAGGCCACGTTCTAGAAGAAAGGTCATTATCCTACACGGTACCAGATTCAAGCTCACTGCAAGAGGCAAGAGCGAACATACAGACAGAACCAGTGTCGGAGAATCAGCTGGAACCACTGATACAGGTCAAGAAAGGGAACGCGCATCAAAATGGAACCAGCAAAAAGGTTCTAGAATTCAGCACAGGGCAACAATTGCCTAAATGGTCCCACCCAGCGCTAGGAATGGAGAACGACGAAGAATTAGGTTTACTGATGGCCACGCAAGGCCAATATGAGCTATCAACACAAACCCAGGAAACGTTACACATACAACCTGATTTACTAAACCAAGAGTTAACTGCACATGTACACAGAAAGGTAAACACGACTATCCAAGCAGGGATAACACCAACTATTCAGCCAGGGATAACTAAAAACACTCGGTCAAATATAAACATGCACACTCAGTCACTGATGAATAAACCTCTTCAGACCGGGCTGAACTCTCACTCTCTACTAGACCTCAGTACACTGGTACCATTAGAAGAAGGATCACAGACCATATCGATAGAACCGCCACGAGGGAGAGCGACACAAACCATGTACTTCACTGAAAACCAACCGCCCGCAAACCTCACTTCTAGCCCAGCTGCTAAAAATCCAACTGATCTACCAACACAGAACATGGCAGAGGTGTCCTCTAGGAACTCTACTGGTGAAACCACACAAAGCTTGGAGAAGCAAACCGCGTGGGTCAAATCACAACCCCCCACCGAGACCGAGCATGACCAAGTCGAAGAGAGACAACCAGACTTGGACTCACAAACCTTCTCCTATTTAGGGCCATGGACCCAGCATGTACTAAACACATGGGCAGTATCGGAACTTGCCACGCAGATGGAAAACGACCAGACGACAACGGCTGACCTATTTACGGAAACCCGACCTGAACTTGTCACGCAGACCCGGCCGTTTTTAATCGCAACAACTCAGTCCAAGCTAGTCACACAGATCGTGCCTGACCTAGTCACGCACACCCAGCATCACGTAGCTGCCCGTACTTCCCCTGACCCAAACACAGAGGCCCAGTCAAACCTTAGCTCACAGACCCAACATGATCGAGAGATAGAAGCTGAGCATAGGTTTGTCACAGGCAATCAGCCCATCATTATTGCAAAATCTGAACCACCGACCAGGAAAAGTACTGACTTGGCTACCGAGATCCAGCCAGGTCTAACCACACAGAGCCAGCCTGACTTAAGCATGGAGACCACACAGAGCCACTCTGACTTAAGCATGGAGACCACACAGAGCCACCCTGACTTAAGCATGGAGACCCAGCCAGGCCTAACCACACAGAGCCAGACTGACTTAAGCATGGAGACCCAGCAAGGCCTAACCACACAGAGCCAGCCTGACTTAAGCATAGACACTCAGCTTGACCTAACCACTCAGATTTCACCTGATTTATTCAGCACCAAATCCTCCACAAACCAGAGCTCGACACAAATGACCGGTCAGCATCCCACCTTACAAGGGACCAGTTCAGAGTCCTACACCGAAACAGAACTCGAAACAAGAACACGCACACCACCTAAACCATCCACACAGGCTGGACCTTCAAGGAGAACACAACCAAGACCAAGCACAGAGACCCCACCTGAACAGGATAAACAACCGCCACCACCATCAACAACAACACCGCCCAATAACCTCGGGGCAAACTCAGGAACCGAACAAACGCAAACCACAGATACACAACCACTTCTGACCACAAAGAGGCATTCAGAATTGACCTGGCCAGCATTGAACACTGAGACCATGGCAGGAGACGACCTACATAACCTCAACACAGAGAGTCGGCCCGCTATTGTCCCAGAAGTAATCTCCGTACCCGTGACTACAAGTAGAAGCCACTTTCCACCATCCGCCACATCGGGGACTGTTGAACAGTCCTCAAAAGAGGTCAAGTCGTCTGGCAGAGGGTGGCTTGACACGAGCCCTAGTCCCTTTCAGACGGTAAGCAAGAAGAACGGACACAATCCAAGCTGGACAGTGGAGGCCACTTTCATCCCAACATTCAGGGATCTTGGTCCGGAAGGATCTAACCGAGCTCCTACCACAGCAGAGGATGTAATCGGTCGAAACCCAGAGCACAGACTCTCTTCCGAGTCTCCAAGCACAGTCCTGTCCCAAAATTCTCCAAGTCCGCTGACTACCACCTACACACCTCCGACACTCGGTGAGATGATGTCCGCGCGGCCGGGGAGAGACCGGGTTTTCATCATCGATGAGCAGCTCCCAGTCTTTAAAGGTCAGTCTATCATGGGTCTTTATTATCTAGTATCCAGGTGTAACTCTAAATTTATATTGATTTTTTTTTTTTTTTTCCTGCACTAGGCTGGCTCCTAATTGGTGTGTTTGGCTCCTAAAACCTACACATATTTTTTATCAAGCCATGTTTTAAAGTAATTGTTTTGCACTCTTATCTTATTTTTTTTTTTTTTAATTCTCGACAAAAATGACACACAATCACCATTACAGTTGAGAACCTGTAAGCATGGTGTTCTGAAAATTATTGGATTATAGTTAGATTATTTTTATTGCTGGAGCCATCTTTACTACTCTTGCCAACATGGTTTTCTCCTTTCTTCCCTTCTCATCCAACCCTCTAAAATGATTTGATCCTACATGTTTCTTAATTATTTGTTTTTGTCCGAAATGTTGTCGTTTGTCGTCCCTTGCTAGATTCATGTCATCCTTGGCTCGATTTGGAGCTTGCTCTTTCGAATTTTGAAACTGCTCTTGTATGGAGAATATTTTAATAGCTTGGAGCCCCTGCTGAGGACTGATATTAATTAGCACATTATAAATCATTGTCAAGCTTTTTTATATTTGAATCTATTAATAAATTGGTCTACCACGGAGAATATATTGCATTTTTCTCTCTCCTCCTCCAGTGCGTCGTGCGGAGATCAAACAATAAGGTTATAAAAAGTGCACATTTTCAAGTTAAACAGGAATAAACTATAAATGAAACATTAGTCGTTAATTATTATTTTTCCCGTTTTTTTTTTTTGCCCCCAAAAATTGATATTTTTAGGAAGCATGAGGTGGGAGACTTGCTATTTTCGGAAAAGGTTATCCTACTTTTGCAGAGGTCTGTAAGATAAGACACCTTCGAAGTACTTTGTCACTGAAATGTTGTGTATGAACCGTAATTGTAGAGAATTAAAAAAAAAAAAAAATCGAAACATCAGGTTAAGAGAAAACAAAAATTATTATTATTATTTTTTTTTTTTTTAAACAAGTCTGTGGTGGGCATCATTTGCATATTAAACCACAGGTGATGTCACAATCAGGGGACACCACAAACATTTAAAACCCATATTGGTTTCTGCATATGTTTGCAATTCCACTGACAAAATGTGTACATCCTTTTGTATTCTCTACCGTCAGACTATCTCTAGTCCACTTCCTTGATGATTGTGTTGATAATGCGAAGGGGGTAAGTGAGGTACAGTAGTTGGGGATAGAAACGGAAAGGTGTGTGTGTGTGTGGTTTCTCCTGACCCCACATAACTGCAACCACAACAGTGACACCTCACAAATCTACAAACACAAAAAACAAGAATGACGTTGCAGTGGGCTTAAATATAATACCACACTTTTAGTCGCCAGCAATATTGGATGTTTTCTTCTCAGTATAATACAACCTGAAATGTGATGAATGAATCTGCAGGCAGTCCACAGGTGTGCAAAGCAGAGTTTAGGGTTCCCCAAAAAAATCTGTATATGTAGGTAACGCGTTTTACTCAACAGGTAAAGGGCTTCCTCAGGCTGCCTTCAGTACACTGCATCACCATTTCTGGTTTTTGTGCAGGTACTGCCAAACACAACAGATGTTTGTACACAAACCTGTTGGCAAAACACCTGAACTTCTGCTCCCACAGTACTGCAACTCCCACAGTCCTCGTCCAGCAAGGCATAATTGCTGAATTTTCTCACAGGTGTTTGCTTTTTGTTTTGTTTTGTTAGGAGTAGATGTTCTCCCATTCATTCATGAGGTGTCCTCTCCTCTCTTGCCTTTCAGTACGGACAATTAACATCACCTACAGAATGAACCTGAAGGGGGCAGCACTTACACACTGTGACCATCCTGAGAAGTGCCAGCAGATTTTGCTCCAAGAGGTCAGTATCTTAAGGTAACTTGCCAATATAGGTCATTGAGAGGCTCTGTGCTGGAGGAGGCATCTCTGTTCTAAGAAGACCTCAAATGTCTGACTTTCTTTTGTTTCTTGCAGCTGACTTCTTTTTACGAATCTGTCCCCGGGTTTGATGGAATTGAGCTGCTCAATGTCACGTGAGTCCTAAGTCCCCAAGCAGCTTGTCTGTGCCATCTTTGTCCCCAAGCAGCTTGTCTGTGCCATCTTTGTCCCCACGCAGCTTGTCTGTGCCATCTTTGTCCCCAAGCAGCTTGTCTGTGCCATCTTTGTCCTCAAGCAGCTTGTCTCTGCCATCTTTGTCCCCGAGTAACTTGTCTGTGCCATCTTTGCATCCAAGCAGTTTGTCTGTGCCATTTTTGTCCCCAAGCAGCTTGCCTGTGCCATCTTTGTCCCCAAGCAACTTGTCTGTGCCATCTTTGCACCCAAGCAGCTTGTCTGTGCCATCTTTGCACCCAAGCGGCTTGTCTGTGCCATCTTTGTCCCCAAGCAACTTGTCTGTGCCATCTTTGCACCCAAGCAGCTTGTCTGTGCCATCTTTGTCCCCAAGCAGCTTGTCTGTGCCATCCTTGTTGCCAAACAACTCGCCAGTGCCTCTGCCCACACAACTTACATGCAGGACTGGTGTGTGGCTCTCCCTCCAGTGCTGTGTACAGAATGATCCAGCATGCAGGAACTCAATGTGATGTCACTTTCTGTATGCTGGGAGTGTGAGATCATCCACAGATAGTGGCCTTTAAAGGGGAGGACATACAAGTGGTCACCCAGGCCCCCCCAGAGTGGCCCTATCTCCGTTACAACCCATGCGGCCATGATTGTTACTCCCCTGCATAGCATCTTTAGTATTGCATCGCAAACGAGACCATAAGAAACAAAATTGAGGGGTTCCAATAGGAAACCCCTCTCGTAATGTATGCAACATTTGCAGCTTAGAATAGACGTGGTTGGTGTGGCGTGGCCTGGGGTGTAGCTACGTGGACCTTCCACCATCTGCTCAATGTGGATCTACCCAACGTTTGTACCCAATTTGTCACTGTATCTGGCAGGACGGGGTCTTGTGGAACAAAGTTGCTTCTTGGAATCTCAAAAGCACTGACCCTTTTATCTGTAAATGTGAAAACTTGCCTGGGAGGGACACATCTGGTCTATACTGCAGATACTACAACATGAGAAATGGCCAAATAGGGAAACTTTTTGTAAATTTTTTATTTCGTTTTTCTTTGTGAGGATGTCTGACGCTGTGTCTATCTGCAGGGTAGTATTAGCAGAACTTTTTAATGACTTTTTTGGAAAATTGGGGATCCTGTAATTTGATAACTCCTGTTAGAATAAGACAATAAAGTGTTTAAATCCACTTTGTTGGGAGTGTCCATTGCTCTGAGATACAGAGGAAGTTGGGTGCAAAATAGATCCTTGTCCCTCCCACGATGGGGACACTTGGAAACTATATTTTTTTTCAATTTAATTCAAAATGTTTCTGCATTAGACAGTCTGGAATCACTGTTCCCAAGAACAAGATCAAGCTGGAGTTTAGGTCTTTGGGATTTTCTAGATCTGTTTGGGCTTCCATCTCGTGTTTGGCCTGTACCAGCCAAACGAATGCACACAAGGTTTTCTATGAAATGATATTACTTGGGGAGATTTCTACGAGCTCTCTTGTCTCCTGCCCAAAGTTATACAGCTGAAACCTTCAGGAATTCATATGAACGGTCAGGAAGGAAGGCTTGTCTGAAACCTCTGACCTTCAGGGAGAGTTGTGTCCTGTGGCATTCTTCTTGGTGGCAGGCAGCTGATAATGGAACTCTTGTCTCCGACAGTGCTGATGTCATTGGCAGTAGACGTTGAATTGTCTTCATCCTTATTAAATTCTGCCTAATTACAAACCCCACCACAGAAAGGAGTTTTGGTACATGATTTAAAGGAGGACTGTAGGCAAATGTTAAATTTGTTTAACTGAAAGACCCCATCAAGTGTAAATGTTTTCAAACAGAAATGCTTTAATGAAAGAACTAAAATTAAGTACTTTATGGAGTCTTCTTTGCTTGCATAGGGGGCGGACATCTTGGATCAGATGACAGAAGATCTGCCTGAAGATTCTAAACAATATGTCCGCCCCCCTATGGAGCTATACACAGCAAAGAGCACTTACGGTAAGTCAGGTACTTCTTTCATGGCAGCATTACTATTTAGTCTACTCCTTCAATTTAATATAAGTTCCTTTTTGTTGACTTTGGTCTTTTAATTTCCAGCCAGGTCGTAGATTTAATTTCTTTTCAAAGGTCAAGTCGACTTCCGTTATCTCCCTGCTTCCATGTTTTGGATAGGGTTTTCTTTTTTGCTACATGGCTATCTAAAAAAACGCCCCCCTGTCGTTTCAGTTTGGACAGCTCCCTCCTAGAGTACAAATTACATCTCACGGTACAAGTTGGGAAGGCCATGTCCGAGACACAGGAGCTTGTCCTTAGCGATCCTCGGTGGCTTCTGCTCTCCCCACAAGCGACTGAGAACGACCTCAGCTCCCAGATCCACAGTATCTCGCTTGTAGGTGAGTAGAGGGGAGAAGCAAAATTCATGCTCTGACTGAAACCAAATAGTCAGTAGTACATCAAATAACTTGATTCCATTTTTTGGTTACTTTTTTATTTGTGTATTTATTGCCCAACTGGGAGTCTATACACACATCATTATATATAACATTTTAGTGTGAAATGTATTATTTCAATAATATTATTATTATTAGCCCTTTTTGAAGCCTATATACTAATTATTAAAACAATAACACTGCATGCCTTTATCACGGTCTGGACCCCATACCAATGTAGAATGTGCTAACTAACCGTCTCCAGTTCTACAGCTCCGTGCTGATGCGAAATGAGTAGGGTATTGCATGTTGAAGTAGGCCTTTAGGGATTAAAATGACATACTGGTCCTTTAAAGAGCCAATAAACTTGAGCATGTGATCTAGAAGCCCAAATGAGAAGATCATTGGATGGCATGTTCTTTTTCAGGTACAATATCCGATCAATAAGCTGTCAGCGACAGTCTCTCTCATTGCTAGTGCAGAGAGAGGACCCTCGTTTTCACATGGTACCAACAGAGGGGACCTTAACTGGTGGCATGTCCAAACCAAGGGTCTCTTTCGGCACTGGTAGAGCGAGGACCGTACCTGGATTTATCAGGTTTTTCCCCTTTTTTTCCACTTCTATTTCTCAAACGAAAGTTCTTATTTTTAAAAAAAATGCTTAGAATTTACTTACTGGCTATTGGAGTCTAGTTCTCATTATAAGATGAATCATCGCCCATTCTCTGACATTGAGGCTCGATGATTAGATTGTTGGCATCCTGTTCTGTCATTGCTAATTTGTCTGCAGGCAGCTGACCTGCTGACCTTTCGCCCCTCTCTGAGGTTCCTCTGTAAATGCCTGCCTGTTACCAATCACAAATGATCCCCCCTCCCCGCGTTTCAAACCACATGGTCAAATCTTCTTTTTACATAGAAAATAATCCCTTTTATTCACAGCTTATTCATTTTATAACGATTTATGTAATTTGATAAGTCATTGAAAATAAGAATAAGGTATTTTATTGACATAAATTAATATAAAAACACATATACTGCAGTTTAAACGCAACTTATTGTAAGTTTATTGCTGTGGAGCTCTGTGATCCACTCATACAAACCAAACATTCTGAGCTCCCAGAAAAGAGGGGCAATAGAGGAGGAAAGAGGGGCAATAGAGGAGGAAAGAGGGGCAATAGAGGAGGAAAGAGGGACAATAGAGGAGGAAAGATGGACAATAGAGGAGGAAAGAGGGACAATAGAGGAGGAAAGATGGACAATAGAGGAGGAAAGAGGGACAAATAAAGGAGGAGGAAAGAGAGACAATAGAGGAGGAAAGAGGGACAATAGAGGAGGAAAGATGGACAATAGAGGAGGAAAGAGGGACAATAGAGGAGGAAAGATGGACAATAGAGGAGGAAAGAGGGACAAATAAAGGAGGAGGAAAGAGAGACAATAGAGGAGGAAAGAGGGACAATAGAGGAGGAAAGAGGGACAAATAAAGGAGGAGGAAAGAGGGACAATAGAGGAGGAAAGAGGGGCAATAGAGGTGGAAAGAGGGACAATAGAGGAGGAAAGAGGGACAATAAAGGAGGAGAAAGGAGGGACAATAAAGGAGGAGGAAAGAGGGACAATAGAGGAGGAAAGAGGGGCAATGGAGGAGGAAAGGTTGTCAATATTGGAGGAAAGAGGGGCAATGGAGGAGGAAAGAGGGGCAATAGAAGAGGAAAGAGGAACAATAGAGGAGGAAAGAGGGACAATAATGGAGGAGAAAAGAGGGACTTGAGTGGAAAATAGGGATTGCCCCTCTTAAATAAAGGACACTTGGGAGGTATGTGTAGGGATTTGTGGCAAAAAAGTGGAACTTCTATTGATCCCTATAATTCTAGAACTTTGGGATTGAGTATACAGAGCAAAGGGAGGATGATCAGAAAGTATGGATTAGTGTGTGTCATGTGAGGATTCTGATTGTGTCTCCCTCTTCCTTGCCCAGAGAAACACGCTGATCC
>CM069860.1:11211634-11261634 GCA_036172795.1 Pelodytes ibericus | reverse complement strand
CTGTGTGTTTGAAAAGATAATAGTCTCTCAGCCAGTGGAGCCATTGTTCCAATGAGTGGGGGGATGCTACCCGCACACTCTCTACTGCTAAATAGCTTTCAATGTTCAAAGCAAACCGCTTGCATTCAAAGGGGGGATTATCAGACAGCAGCATTTCCATTCATAGCTTGACACAAACAACAAGGTCATGATGGAGCACAGTCTATCTGAAGCCTCTGTTTTATTATGCTTTAAAGGGACGGTATCACCTTAACATGTCTTATACTGAGCATGCAGAGCATCCAAAAATGATCTATACATTATACAGCAAAACTGCAAGAAAAGGCCGAAATTAGGAGAAAAACGGGTTTTAAATGCGTCTGTGGAGTCTCCTGCTGATGACATCACCTGTGGCATGGTATGCAAATGAACTGCTTTGCAATGGGAAATGTGTCATTTGCATACCGTGCCACAGGCACAATGTTTAGGTGATACTGTCACTTTAATATACCAAGTGAGGTTTACAGCGCTTACATGTTTGCAATTGCTTAACAAATATTGTCCCTTTTCCACATTGAACATTGTATTTATTCCTATCCCTAGAACAGGGTCACAAAAAACAGCAGATAATTCCAATGATCCCCCCCCCCCATCTTGCCCCCATGCATTCCACCCCACTAAGGGGCACTACCAGCAGGTATGATGATGCATGTATCAACACTTTAGACTGTTCCATAAGTGGAAAAACAAAAGTGGGAGCTCAATCTACGACCTAGAAAGGACAGTGCTGAAATAGCTTGGATAATGGCTACACACTCGAGAGGGGCACCCTATCTGCCTCCATTAATATATCCGACTGGCCCCACCCATCATGGCAGTCGAGTCCCGAAATACATGACATTTGAGCCCATAATAGGCCCTGCCAGTGTGACCCCCCCCTGGGGCAGTCAGCCTATTGAACTGAATATTTAATTGCTTTAAAAAAATGTGCACACCCTTTGCGAAACGCGTCAGCTCACGTGTTCCAGCTTCAAATAAGTTATTTACCCTGCCAGCGTGGAGTATGCCGAACTGCCCAATGGCAGCTTGGGGGGAAACGATCGAACTTTTGCCCTCAAGCGTTTCACATGGGATGCGCTCTATTCATGAGCCCATGCTACACTGTACACACTAATATTTTAGATTCCAGGACATGCTGCCTCCTTTATTTTTGGGTGGGCTATTTTTTAAAATGCCCGCTGTAGATCTTTTAATAAAAAATAAATATACTTCTAACTGTCCCATCTCCTTCAGTCTTGCACCAGACGTCACAAAGATGGAGCAAGACTTAGAAAGGAGTACCCCACATCAGGCAGGCACAGCGTGGGGTATTTAATTGTTTCTACCCCCTTCTCTCTCTTCCTCCAGGTTACAGACCAGTTGCAGCAGTGTCAACGACCTCATGATCGACTCTGGGAAAGCAAGCGATGTGTCTGTATCCAGTTGGCCCATGGAACCGATTCACTGGACCCCATTCCCCATCCTGCACCAGCTCTCCCTGCAATCCCCGGTATGTGCCGCTGCATCCGCCATGCTCAATCACTAAGCATTACTAAAAAGGTACTGTGTAATAAGGGGGGTATTTGGCTTATATAAGAATGGGCAGTGTCACAGCAGTCAGACCTCCGTCTAGGCCTTATGACCCTTCAGCTCCCTCTATTGGCCACTTTGAATATAATAAAAGTAACAGAATAAATACTTTTGTGAACAAACATTTGAGTCAAACAAATTAATTAGCAGCTTTTTCGGGGGTCTCTGTCTGTCTCTTTTCCTCTCCTCTCTCATGTCTGTCTGTCTCTCTTTTCCTCTCCTCTCTCATGTCTGTCTGTCTCTCTTTTCCTCTCCTCTCTCATGTCTGTCTGTCTCTTTTCCTCTCCTCTCTCATGTCTGTCTGTCTCTTTTCCTCTCCTCTCTCATGTCTGTCTCTTTTCCTCTCCTCTCTCATGTCTGTCTGTCTCTCTTTTCCTCTCCTCTCTCATGTCTGTCTGTCTCTCTTTTCCTCTCCTCTCTCATGTCTGTCTGTCTCTCTTTTCCTCTCCTCTCTCATGTCTGTCTGTCTCTCTTTTCCTCTCCTCTCTCATGTCTGTCTGTCTCTCTTTTCCTCTCCTCTCTCATGTCTGTCTGTCTCTCTTTTCCTCTCCTCTCTCATGTCTGTCTGTCTCTCTTTTCCTCTCCTCTCTCATGTCTGTCTGTCTCTCTTTTCCTCTCCTCTCTCATGTCTGTCTGTCTCTCTTTTCCTCTCCTCTCTCATGTCTGTCTGTCTCTCTTTTCCTCTCCTCTCTCATGTCTGTCTGTCTCTCTTTTCCTCTCCTCTCTCATGTCTGTCTGTCTGTCTGTCTTTTCCTCTCCTCTCTCATGTCTGTCTGTCTCTTTTCCTCTCCTCTCTCATGTCTGTCTGTCTCTCTTTTCCTCTCCTCTCTCATGTCTGTCTGTCTGTCTGTCTGTCTCTCTTTTCCTCTCCTCTCTCATGTCTGTCTGTCTCTCTTTTCCTCTCCTCTCTCATGTCTGTCTGTCTGTCTCTCTTTTCCTCTCCTCTCTCATGTCTGTCTGTCTGTCTCTCTTTTCCTCTCCTCTCTCATGTCTGTCTGTCTCTCTTTTCCTCTCCTCTCTCATGTCTGTGTCTCTCTTTTCCTCTCCTCTCTCATGTCTGTGTCTCTCTTTTCCTCTCCTCTCTCATGTCTGTGTCTCTCTTTTCCTCTCCTCTCTCATGTCTGTGTCTCTCTTTTCCTCTCCTCTCTCATGTCTGTGTCTCTCTTTTCCTCTCCTCTCTCATGTCTGTGTCTCTCTTTTCCTCTCCTCTCTCATGTCTGTCTCTCTCTTTTCCTCTCCTCTCTCATGTCTGTGTCTCTCTTTTCCTCTCCTCTCTCATGTCTGTCTGTCTGTCTCTCTCTCTTTTCCTCTCCTCTCTCATGTCTGTCTGTCTCTCTCTCTTTTCCTCTCCTCTCTCATGTCTGTCTGTCTGTCTCTCTCTCTTTTCCTCTCCTCTCTCATGTCTGTCTGTCTGTCTCTCTCTTTTCCTCTCCTCTCTCATGTCTGTCTGTCTGTCTCTCTCTCTTTTCCTCTCCTCTCTCATGTCTGTCTGTCTGTCTGTCTGTCTCTCTCTCTTTTCCTCTCCTCTCTCCTGTCTGTCTGTCTGTCTTTTCCTCTCCTCTCTGTCTGTCTTTTCCTCTCCTCTCTGTCTGTCTTTTCCTCTCCTCTCTGTCTGTCTTTTCCTCTCCTCTCTCATGTCTGTCTTTTCCTCTCCTCTCTCATGTCTGTCTCTCTTTTCCTCTCCTCTCTCATGTCTGTCTGTCTCTCTCTTTTCCTCTCCTCTCTCATGTCTGTCTGTCTGTCTGTCTGTCTCTCTCTCTTTTCCTCTCCTCTCTCATGTCTGTCTGTCTGTCTGTCTGTCTCTCTTTTCCTCTCCTCTCTCATGTCTGTCTGTCTGTCTCTCTCTCTTTTCCTCTCCTCTCTCATGTCTGTCTGTCTGTCTCTCTCTCTTTTCCTCTCCTCTCTCCTGTCTGTCTGTCTGTCTCTCTCTCTTTTCCTCTCCTCTCTCCTGTCTGTCTGTCTTTTCCTCTCCTCTCTGTCTGTCTTTTCCTCTCCTCTCTGTCTGTCTTTTTATCTCCTCTCTGTCTGTCTTTTCCTCTCCTCTCTGTCTGTCTTTTCCTCTCCTCTCTGTCTGTCTTTTCCTCTCCTCTCTCTCTGTCTTTTCCTCTCCTCTCTCATGTCTGTCTTTTCCTCTCCTCTCTCATGTCTGTCTTTTCCTCTCCTCTCTCATGTCTGTCTGTCTCTCTTTTCCTCTCCTCTCTCATGTCTGTCTGTCTCTCTTTTCCTCTCCTCTCTCATGTCTGTCTGTCTGTCTCTCTTTTCCTCTCCTCTCTCATGTCTGTGTCTCTCTTTTCCTCTCCTCTCTCATGTCTGTGTCTCTCTTTTCCTCTCCTCTCTCATGTCTGTGTCTCTCTTTTCCTCTCCTCTCTCATGTCTGTGTCTCTCTTTTCCTCTCCTCTCTCATGTCTGTGTCTCTCTTTTCCTCTCCTCTCTCATGTCTGTGTCTCTCTTTTCCTCTCCTCTCTCATGTCTGTCTGTCTCATGTCTCTCTTTTCCTCTCCTCTCTCATGTCAGGAGACCTGATCCGCCTCTCTAGCCTGCAGCGTCTCCTATTTATGAGATCACTGTGGCCATCATGGTTTAATTTGCACACAAGGCCACAGGTGACGTCATACACAGGAGAAACCGCAAAGCTATTTAAAATACACTTTCCTTTGCATTCTTAACGGATCAATCCTGAAGCCTTACAGAAGATAAAACTTAAATGTTAACGGAACTGGAGATATGCTCCTTCAGGGACACCGAAGTCTAATGATCGTCACTTCGACCCTGTGGTTTAAACGTTTCTCATTGTGCCCCCTAGTTTCATGCACGCAGACCCCACTCGTATTTTGAGGGAATGGACCTGGTCAATACAGAGCGAAGTTGGACAGCATAACCCTACGCAACGCGGTGGTTGGCTTCTACCATGGACCACAAGGTGTGAGGACTTTCTACGTAGTGGTCAAGGGGACCATAGAACTGTGACATACAGCACTTAATCTTTTGAAGTCACTGGATATTTTCCTCTGTCGGCCAGTATAACCTAAAGAACATTTTTAATGTTACATTACTCTTCCTTGGATTATTTTGGAAAAACCACAAATTTTTTTTTCCCGGCGCAAACCAAGCCGAGACTGCAGAGAACTAACGGACTTGCCTTGGATTAATTTAATACAGCACTGTCCTGAAAACGCTTGCAGTTTATTATTTTCTAATGTATCTATACATAAAACTGATGGAATATTAGGTTTTGGTCTTGTGGACAGGCATTAGTTGCATTGTTTGATCATCCTACCAAAGCAATGTAGATATTGTCTCGTAATTTGACTTATTTGTTGCAAAAGTATCAAGACGACGACCCGAGAGACATAGCAATGCGCCGGTGTCGGAGTATCTGCTTCGAAGGGGTAAAAGTAGATATTGAGATGGAGAGATGATGGGTGTAGGTGTTCTTGTGGATTGTTAAAGGTTAATGCAGCC
This sequence comes from Pelodytes ibericus, assembly GCA_036172795.1. Taxonomy (NCBI): domain Eukaryota; kingdom Metazoa; phylum Chordata; class Amphibia; order Anura; family Pelodytidae; genus Pelodytes; species Pelodytes ibericus. Next base: position 11,256,564 of record CM069860.1, on the reverse strand, counting down.
CTTCTGCTAAAGCTAACCTAGTGTGTTCTTACAACATCTACTTTCCTAGCAGTGCAGTCACTACTTTCCCATCCTTGGATGACGAGTCAATGGAAGAGAGATTATTTCGCCGGGGGGGGAGGGGGTGTCTGAGAATTAGGGGGTGCCCCAAAAAATAAAAAGGTGAGGTTGCCAAACACATAATAAAAAAAATCCTTACATGTTGCCAAGTCTATATTTCTGTTTTTATCCCTTACTGGCTTCGGGAGCCAATCAAGGCACCAGTTACGTAATTGTTCCCATACAACCCCAAAAAAAAAAAAAAAAACACACAAACAAGAAAGTTGTTAAGAGCAACCATACTTTATTTAATACATAACAAACTTCATAAAACAAACAAAAAAATAAAACAGGAAGCATTCAAGCATTTTGAACAATACAATAAGGTACTGTAAAATAAACACTCCAATTCAAGTGTTTGGAGGGCAGCTACTCGTTGAGAAATCATATAATCCTTCTCTTGGGAAAGTGTCACAAAAGCTAGCTTTGGTTATTTTTTTTTTGTTTTTTTGAAGATTTTTTTTTTTTTTTTTTCTTTTTTCCAAATCAAGCCCCACTAGAAATCAGAGTGACCTGAAATGCAATTTATTATAGGCCTCTCTGGCACAATTATCCTTACACTGTTTCTGAGGAAGTGTCAAGCAACACATCGCATAGTAATACCATTCAAGACATCCCAAAAACAGCAGTGCTAGGATTTTGTCTACAGTACTGTTTGTAATAAGTTACCGATAAAGTTTTTTTTCTCTCGTCTTATTGAAATATAGAAGGCTGACTTGAAATGACTACCTTTATAAAGGATCACAGCGCACCCATTGGCAGATTAGACCAAAGTCGTTTAGCTACAACGTTACAACACCGTTGTGCCCTTTAAGCACTTAAAAAAAAAAAAAAAAAAGCAGGACGATTGTGCTAAACAAAATAATAAAAACAAGACAAAATAATACATTGCTTTTTAGTCACTGCTGGGTTGTTCTTTAACTGAGGTATAGAGGCGATAAAAGCGTAGTCAAGAGTTATTTTAAAAAAAAAAAAAAAATGTAATATCCAAGCGGCTGTGTCCTGTCAGTTTCAAGTTATGTACTTAGTGCAGGAGAGTATACGTTTTTAGAAACATGATCTGGCAGAGTCCTCTTTAAAGTGACCCCAGATAAACTAAGGCTATATATGTATATACCAGGAACAAACGCTAATATAAAAAAAAAGTGTTTGCCTCGTATAACGACATTAAAAAATATTCCACACAATACACAACACTGAATACAGTCCAAGTATATTACGATTTGTACTTTAGAGAGACTGCATTAAAAACAGCTTCCAAATAATTCACCAAAAAAAAAAAAAACACATTGACAAAAAAAAAAAAAAAAAAAAAAAAAAGATGCTAAGCAGCCAAAAAACATGGTTCACTAATCTCAAACTTCATCAATTAAAAAAAAAAAAAATATTAAAATTTTTGTTTGTAAATTGTACAATCATTTTCTATTTGTAAACAGTTAAAAGCCACAAAGCTGATTTGTATCGGCTGACACAAAGAATCAAGGCAATGAGAAAATGGCAATATATGTGCGGATGTAACATGCCCAGAGTTCCAATAAATCCTCGGCATACAGAGCTGTTCCAGGATTTGGGAACAAACATGGAATTTGTAGGAAAATTAATGCACCTTGTGTTAGATTTTTTTTTTTTTCCCATTATGCTTAAAATGAAAAACACACAAAATGAAACACACACAACCTAACAAATCCTGGCTTGGTTATCCCAAAGATCAATTTTTCCGTAGAACCCAAGGTAAAATCCTGTTTAAAAAAAATAAAAAAAGAATCTACCCCCCTTTTTTTTATTTTAAAGGTGGATGGGGGGGGTTTAACCATTAACCATTACACCATCTCCAGACAACCTGGATACAATATTTTTTTTTCAAAGCCATTAAAAGGGATAGATATCAGAAACTGCCAAGCCAGAAGATTATTGATCTCCAAAAAAACATTATAGACCTTTTTACAGGAAAGTGTTAAAGGGTCTGTACCTCCCAAGCATTGTTTGCAATGTTACTGTAGAGCATAAAAAAAAATAAAAAAATCTATACACAGCGTTACCAGAAATGTAAGCAAATGCATAGAGAAATGATTGTAAATGGGTCTCTGACATCATCTTGTGGCACTGTATGTAACACTGAAGAAGGCGTCATTTGCATACAGTGCCAAAAGGAGAGCTAAATATGAATCCACGCAGACAAATTTATAATAAATCCTCTATCTATGCATTTGATTGCAATTGTGCAAACCATCGCTATGCTCCACATACACACGATTAATACAATTTTAGGTGACCATCCATTTAATGAATTGGTATTGAAGAATAAATTAAATCTGGAAGAGTATCTGCTGGTAGATTGCTGGCCCCTGAGAATTGATAGTGAAAAGGTTAAAAAGGTCTAGGTTTTTCTCCCCCCCCAAAAAAAACACAAATTATAATACCATTTATGGCAACAACAAAATCTGTAACTTGTTCCTTTGCAATTAAGTCTTCTCTTTTTTTGCAATTATTGACTTCTAAACATTAAACAAAATAAACACACAGTTTTTATACAACACGCAAGTAAATCTATCAGCCCAGTACTTGGATACAATGTGCATAAGTGTGCATAGTTACTAAATAAATCGGCTTAAAAAAAAAAAAAAAATAATAATAAGTACGACAAAACAAATGCATTACATTGATAAAATACTTTCACAGAGCGAAGACAAAGAGCCACTGAAGTAAAAGCGAACACAAAAAAAGTCCAAATCTATATCATTATTTGCAAATCTCAAGGCTACTCGCTAAAAAACACGGCAAAGAAAATGGTTTTCTTATCTTCGATTTAGAAAGCTTTCTGGGGGATTTTTTTTGGCAGAGAAGAAAGTCTTTGAGAAAAATTAGCACAGTGCCAAGAGTTGCATTTCTTTCTAGTTTTTATTTTTTTGCTTTTAATTTTTAGGATTTTTATTTTTTTTATATTTTTTTTTCTTTTCGTAGTTTTTATATATATATTTTTTTTAAAACTGGGGAGAAGGGAAATGTTACCTATTCTATTATTCCTGAGAGCCATGTCCTTTTTTTTTTTTTTTTTCCCCATTTTGATTTAAAATTTCAGAATCACACAAATAAAATTAAAAAAAAAAAAAAAAAAGAACATGACCAAACACTGTCAGACTCCCAGAGATAATAGCATCCTCACCACAATTTGAATTATCTTTTTTTTCTTCTTCAGTTAGAAGAGTAAACATTTATATGAAAAAAAAAAAAAAAAATGGAACACAAAAAAAAATCCCTCCCTCCCATCAAAAAACAAAACAAAACAAAAAAAAAAAACATTCTGTAAACAAGAGATCCCTACACTGGCATCTCTAAAAGAAAATGCAAAGCCTCTTGAAAGTGCTGCCCCCTACTGGCACAGATAGGGTTTTATGTCACAGCTGTGGCCACTATATATATTTTTTTTATCTTTATATATTTTTTTTATTTTTTTTTTTACATTTTTTTTGTTTTTAAGTTTTTTTACATGATATATAGATTTTTTTTTTATTTTTTATTAATAAAACCGTAGAGCTGAGTTCAATTAGGTTTAGTCACGAGAACCTGGTGCAATACTTTCTTTAAAAAAAAAAACTAAACAAAAAAAAAAAAAAACAAACTAAGTTTTAACCGTCAGTACTCCTTGACGTCTTTCAGCGATGGAGACGTCGGGTGGCAGGCCGCTCTGCGATGCGCTGATACCCGACTGTGCTCTGACACTGGAAGGAAGCTAAAACTTTGTTAATACCACAATAAGGTAGGTGTACATCAAGGCATCTTAGAACAAGCATTAATCAGTTATGGGGTTTCCATTTAAGTACACGCGAGAGTAAACAGTTTACAGACTTCAGCTGCTGCGTCCAATCATTTTTTCTCAATCAAAACCAAAAAAAAAAAAAGTACAAAAAGCACTGTTCAGTGCAAAAAAAAATTGAAATGTGTAGCTCAAGAACATGGTTTGGGAAATATTGTGTGGGAGGAGGTACGGAGCAAGGGTTATGGGGGTAAAATCTGGAATTCAAAACCCACATGTGGATGCACAGCTCAAAGTACACAGTTCTAATATCAATAGCACTAATGTGGAAGTGTACATATATAGAATTACTTTTCATTTTCACATTATAATATTGGCCTACATGATTCAAGTATTTCAAACTGATATGTTTTTTGGGCGAAATAAAACGAAACAAAAAAAAAAAAAAAAAGTGGGAAGTGTGCATAAGAGCAGTCTGCAGAGCCTGCAGACTTCGAACGAAATGTCCAGCCTCTGGGGGCTGCTTAGTAAAAAGAAATCATCTGAGGTCATAAGTAAAAAGAAAAAAAAAAAAGCTACATGGGCTCTCCATTTAAGTGATCGACAGGAAGGAAAGAGCCCACCGGGGATGGACTACTCAAGCCCCCGCCGTCATTGCTTGAGTTCCCCCATAGACTCGTGGAATAGTTTGGGGTGCCCCAGAGCGAGGTGCCATGGTGGTCTCCAGAACTGGTGGAGGAAGCCCCCGGGCTGTTCCAGTGATTGATATCTCCACGGTTTGAGATGCTGTGTTGAGTATCTAGGGATCCAAGCCGGCCGTGCCCCGACCCCATGGACTGCCAGCCAGAGGATGGGGTCATTGACTGGAGTTGTGCAAAGAAGCAACTTATTTCCTCTTCACTGGCGAATTCGGCAAGGATAGTAGTGTTCCCTAAAACACACCTGCGGATTTAAAGCAACAGGACACAGTATTATTTGCTGCAGGCGTGGCTCTTTACACTAGGGGTAATGACACAAGAAGGGCAGTGAAACTGTAAAGACCACCTTTTCCTGGCACTCGTGGCTGTTAAAGGGTCACCTAAATATTCCTTATACTATCAATGTAAAGCAGAAAAACAAAATATGGAAAATAGTTTCGGCCACGAAATGCTCTTAAAGGGCTAAACCTCCACCCAAACTTGTCTCGACATCGGCGTAAATGGCTGCATTTTGGGCAGTTCAAATTTGCCAGATATTAGCTGGTGAATTAAACGTAAAAGTTAATAAAATATTTAAAACATTTTTATATTGAGTATAAAAAAAAAGGTGGAATTAAAAAAATAAACATTAAAATAAATGAACGATATTAAAACAATTGTTATATATTATCGTAATATATATTTGAATAAAATATTACTAATCAATGTTTCGTCGGCACGGCAATAGTTTTAATATGCCATCATAGCATATTTTATTTAAAAAATTACAATCGTTACATTTTTTTGTATTAAAATATGTAATTACGGCATAAATGTTGCCATTACCACGTCAATGAACACATCATGTAATATTAAATACACATATCCCATCCCCCACTGAGTAACCCCAATGAAAGTTAGGGAACGGCCATGTATACATATATTTTCGTATATCATTTCATACATCGCCAAACAGCTCGAGGAATAACAATGCCAGTGACGTCATGCCAGCTGTAGGTTTACCGTCTAGAGCCGTTAGGTTATATGTACCTGCCTGCCATCATAGTACCATTTAATGTCCACGGTGGACAAGCAATGTGGCCCTTCACATCATGGACATGAAAGAAGAACAACTTGGGACCACCTTCAACTAGAGACTTGCGTTCTGCCTCAATAAAACTGTATTTTAGGCTTACTGCCTCTAATCTCTGCCTGGCAGCAACCTGTGGCCAATAATGAGGGCCATGCTAAAGCAAAAGGCCTTCACGCCCGAAAGAGGAAATTCTAGGGGATTCCAAACTCAAGGCCGAAGTAGCAGAGTCGCAGAAATTCTCCTATCCAGCTACTTTGAACAAGTTTGAAATTCTCTGGTCAATTCCTTGCAAATCAGAGCGATTAAGCTGTGTTCTACAGTCAGAACTTCGAAGCCTTTTTCACTAGCCCTCGTGTAAATTACCCTTTCGAGTAGCAAAAAAGAAAAAAAGGAATGGGCGGTACGGTACTTACATGTGCAGAGATTTTTGTGCCTTTACTACCTCTTCCTTGGAGCTGTAACGGACCAGTGCAGTACCATATGGCAGGTTCAGGTGGAATGTTATCAGAGGTCCGTGCTGCATGCACAGCGTGCGAAGAGTGGAGCCATCAATCTGCCGACACGAGACAACAGTGAGCACAGCAGCTTACAAACACAGCACGACTCAACTAAATAGGGGGCGGGGAGATCCTACGTACCTGAGGTGTTAGGTTTTTCAAAACCAGCCAATTGTTTATTCTCCCTGAGCTGTTTTCACTCCAGGCGGAACCTGAAAATGGGAACTTATAATGAAGGAAAGTAGACACCGGGCGACCGCTCACAGCGAAGGCGACATTACAAGAGTGGTATGTTAGTGATTCAGGAGTGCAGAAACCACATGTGGAGTTATCTAGAAAACACCTGCACTAGAGAGTAAATAAAGCATCTTCCAGCCTTGTTATACACTTAGCATATTTGCTGTGACCAGAAGTGAAGAAACTGACCTTATGATCCCCAATATCCATCCAAAAAATGGGTTCTTACCTGGGGTGTATCTGGAGTCCGAATTTCCCCATCCGCCACCGAGACACACAGAGCCGTTATCCCAGGCGGATAAAGGTGGTTTCTGACTGGTCAGCCCCGGGGGAGGTCTGGACGGAGCACTGATGTTTTTAGATGGCAATGGGACTTTCCACAGCTCGTGGGCCAGGGAGGTGTTCCCAATGGGACCAGGAGACCAAGATGATTTGGGGTCACTATTTCTAACTGCGAATAAAAAAAAAAAAAAAAAGAAGCTCGTAAAGGACACAGTTATAGAAGATGTAAATACCACTGTGGTTTAGAGCAGGCATTCAGTTTATGGCTTTGCTTTTGCAGAGCTTTCACACAGATTAGTTGGGACATAGCTACAGCACATCATAGTAAGAGGGAGAAAGAAATCTAACCAAGGATTGGCTCCCTCTGCGCGGGGGATCTGGGAGACGTGAGACCTGATGCCCAGTCTTCTGCAGGAAGTGAAGTTGAAGCTCTCAAAGTGTCCTCTCATTCCAGGCATTTTTCTGCCCCTCCCTATAAGGCACCCCTGCTTTTTCTGGCTCTCCTTCCCCTTCCTAGAATTTCTCTTCTACCAATCAGTTGAAGTAAAAACTGTGCAGCAAAGTGCTCAATATCCAGTGTTAACCTTGGCTCAAAACATTTACTTGGTGCTCCATAATTGTAAGCAAAGGATGCCATCTCAGAGGTCTCAGTTTGCCATCACTGCGTTCAAGGCCGGACTGGCCTACCAGTATAGCAATGGCCCAGGGCCATCGTGGCCACTTTAATAAGTTTGGCTGCAGCATCAAGCTGGGGCAGGTCCCGTGAGTTCGGCTGCAGCATCAAGCTGGGGCAGGTCCCGTGAGTTCGGCTGCAGCAGCAAGCTGGGGCAGGTCCCGAGACTGCAAGCTGGGCACTGGTCAATATATGCCCCCAGTATGTACACAAGGTGATACCTTACACACTGCCCTGATATATACGCTGCGGGGCCGGCATACAAATATTTCCAGGGCTGGTTTTTGGTCCCAGTCCGGCACAGACTGTGTTAGAGCCATTTACTTATGCACAGTTCTAAAAGTCCTGCTCTGGAATATAAAGGAATCAGTCACATTTGCATGTACTGTGCTCACCTGAAGTGCTTTGTGCTGTACTGCTGTGGGAGGCACGAATGGAGGACCAGGCACTAGTTGAAGGCAGCGTGGTGTTCAGAGATGAGGATGACCCTGAAAGAACAAAAACAACATGAAAACACTAGTCACCAGGGACGATTCACAGAAAAATCAAATCTCATCGATGTAGCTTTATACTGTGCAGGGAAAAGAGAAAACCAATGTGTGAATAGTGGATGCTCTATACAACAGACGTATAACACCTTTCTAATACACCTAATGTTATCAAGTAGTGATATGTGATAGGCTGGGCAAATCCTAATAGTCTACAGCCTCACACACAGCAGGTATGGTGATCCGAGGAAGAGCGGCCCGGAGAGAGATAAACAGGTGTTGGGTAAAGATCTATAGACTTACAAATCAATATCTGCTTGAGTCAATAGTATATATCAGCCGGCATCGATACTGGTGATAAAATCCTGTATAGTTCCAACTATGATGATATTGAGGCCGGCTGATATACTCCATTGCTGTAAGCAGTTATTGATTATAAAAGTCTACAGATAATTTCCCAACACCTGGTTTCTCTCTCTCTCTGCCGCCTGTTCTCCCTCATATCCGCTCCTAGTTTGGGAATTAAGCCAGCAGATGGATGTTTTTGAAAGGGAAATAGCGATTCTAATTCGCATGCTACATCTTTGAGGCTTGATTTAGAAGTCTCAGCATCATGGGAGTTGATCAAAGAAGAAAAAAAAGAAAAAAAAAAAAAAAAGAGGATGACATCTGTGGGACGCTAATACCTGCACAAGGTCAATTAAATTAGAGACATGAAAGGCTCATATCATCTCTCGCCAGCAGAGATATCACCGATATCACTTTTGCAGAGCAGTGTACTTCTGGGAAGCACAGGTTAACCTCCTCCTGCAATCAAACATTTATACAAGTCCCCAAAAAATGCTCCTCACAGACTGACTCGACTGATGTATACGTCCGATCTAAAATGTTCCGCAGGTTCGCCGACACCCACCAAGCTCCTGAAACAGGGGGACTGCGCGGAGCTCTTTCTGGGCACATGATCCCTGAGATAACCAATCACAGTGATCATATGCCGCCAGTAACAAACATGCTGGTTAATGTCCACAGTACGGGTACAGCAGTAACGATGATCCCCTCTGAGGAAGCCCAGGCCATTACGTACCATTGTTTCTGTCCCTGAGGTGGTCCACACCCCGTACAGTATTAATAGACAGGTTGTTGATGACACTGCCAGGAGTGACATAAGGATCAGTTTCTGGGTCAATGTTAGGGTATCCTTTCCATGGCTCACCCGGGCGAAACTCTGCAGTAAAAACAGGATGATATTAGGTGGAAGTCACACAGAGATCTACGTATAATTTTACAAAACCTGCATACACCTTCTATGAATGACTAAAGGAGCTGGAAAGAACTGAAGCAAAAACTGAAACAAAACCGGTGGAATCACTTACCAGGTGGCCAGTTTACACTGCTGGATCCGCTGGGTGATTTGGCACTGGGCCAGCCGTCTCCTATAGTTCCTATAGGACTGGATGGAGAGTTACTGCTGTTCATGAAGTCGTAAGCTCCAAAAGGAGAATCTTCAAGCCTAAAACCACTTGAAATAGCACCTAGACCGAAACCGGAGAGAGCAAATGCACACATCAAGCACAACATCTCAACAGATACAGACAGTGGCGAGACATCTCAACAGATAGATACTCAATAGACAGTGACGAGTTTGCTTTTTCCTCCAGACAGAGTAATGGCTTCTCGACCTGCGGGAGGCTCCGTACCATGTTTACTGGAATTCTGATCCAGGGAAGTGTTTGACGACATGCTGTCAACAGTTGTCCATTTCCTTAGTCGTGACTGTGGCTCTTTCATACCCCCCAGGTCCAGATTTGCAGCCATGTTGGGGTTCAGGCCTAGGAGGATACAGAAGACTCAGTTTGACATGTGATCACTTACAAGGCTCAATAGCTGGGATGCACAAAGGTCCGATGCGCTCATATGGATATCACAATGTCACATTTAAGACGCCCCAAACCTGGAAATTAAATTGAACACATTTGTCTGCACAGTTTTTTTTTTTTTAACCTACTGGTGTCTTATAAGTGACGGGAAAATCATCAAAGGCAAGTTGCTGCCTCCAAAAAAATATTGTGGGCAGATTGTACCGCCGTTCACCCATAGAGGGCAGCATTAGGCTTTACAGCAGAGGATTGGTTAGTAATATTTGCACACCATAAAGTGAAACAAAGAAGCACCCCTTAATGATACATTTATCTGCAGGTATTAATGCCGAACCTCTCTCTAACACAATCTCCGCGGTTCATGTAGCACGTCCCAAAAAAAAAAAAGTCCTATTGCAGATGGTGGGTAGTGCTCCCTCTGCAAAAAGGATTTTCTAAGCTTAGATGCACTGCCAGCAATTAGACGGACAATATCTTTGGATATTGGAGATCGGTACTGACCTAAACCGAAGCCATTGTAAGCATTGATTGGTGAAGATACTTTTGGCATGTCTGAGGAAGCGTGGGGCAGCACGTTCTCCATGTAGGGCTTCATGGAGGGCTGGTGGTGCATTGGCGGCTGTGATGGTGGCATAGCTTGTTTCAACAGTAGGTTTGGGTCTAGCTGACGTCCCTGCTGCTGCATACCAAGAGACCGGGCCTACAAAGAAACAGAGGGCATTTTAAATAAGATTAGAAAAATGAAATGCTACAGCCGAGGCCGTGTTAAATAGAATAAAAAGAATCATGATTATGTTCCTTCACACAAAGGGGACACTAAGTGCATTTGAACGACAGACAAAAAAAAAAAGTTTAAAATTGTGCCCACCTGTTCGTGCTGTTGGCGCCCTCCTGAGGGCATCGCTCTCTGGTTCTGCACTTTCTGCTGTTGAGCCAATAACCGCTGGGAGGGGAAAATAAATTCGACAAAAATTAAAAATGCAGCTTTGGGATACATAGAAAACCAGAGCATTGCTATAGGTCTGCCCACTGTCTAGAAGTTCGGCGCGTTTCATGAGATCTTGCATGAAGCCGTATATCCACAGCCTGACCAACTTACTTGCAGCTGTGAGATCTGCGATAGCTGGTTAAGCTGGTTTAATTGGGAGAGCTGGCTTAACATGGCTACTTGTTGGGGCCCAAAAAGTGGGTTCAGGTTGTTATTGTTGGGCGGATATTTCAGTAAGGAAGGAGGAACCTGTAAGAGAAAAGAAAAAAAATAATGAATTTATGAGCGACTCCATAGCAGAGAACAGATGCGGGTATAGGAAGTGTACAGGAAAAAGGCACACACTGCTTTGGAGATCATTTGACAATAGACACTGCTTGCACCTTCAAATAACACATGCTGGTCTTCTGCCCTTGGCGTACAGGCTAAAACTGAACATGCAGTCAACGGGCACAGTACGTACTACAAGCAGCGCGCAAACGACCACATCATGCAATTTACAAAGAAATCTAGAATAAAGTTTTATTCTATTTCATGTACGGTATTGACATCCAATAAAGAGTCCGATAGAATGAATTGTCTGTTTGCACTGTTAAAACAAGACTCTCAGCTGCAAGGTCAGCCCTGTCTGCCTGGTGCTTTTTCCGTTCTTTCACTAATAAGATGGTCAGCTCTGTGGGTTGGGTTGTGCGGCTACGTTCGGTTTCTGACTGTAACTCGCCCCCCCCCCCCCCCCCCCCCACATTGCAATGCCAACTGCACAGGGTTGGCGCACAGTAGAAATGCCCACACATACGCTGCTGGCTGTATGCGAACGTACCTGAGGGGGTATTATAGGAGCAGGCACTTGTGCACGGAGATTAGGCTGAGAGGAGTTGAGAGCTTGTGCTGGAGGCTGATGGGAGCTCCGGGACTGTGTTGCATTGCCAACACCGAACATATTAGCATTGCCATTCTGTGGAGAGAGAGAGGCGCAGCCGTTGACTTGCAACCCAACTGTCGCGAAACTCCTCCCACAGCGAGTAATGGCACTGTGCAAGCCTGGGTCACGGGGGAACTAACCTAACCCACTGAACGGTGAGATCTTCAAGTGGCTGTCTGAGAGTGGTGAGGTTACTTACCTCGACCTGCAATCCACACCACAGCCGGTTTGTTTGGCTCTGGTATATGTGAGTTGAATACCAGGGGGTGTTTCAGTCACTACGTTATATATACAGATTTACTCATTGGTGGGGGTTTTTTCTATAGTTTTCTTTATTTACTTCTTTCATCTCCTAATGAGTATAATTACATCAAATTATTTTTGTTTTGCACTACACTTTTTTCTCACTATTTTGCTTTGCTATTTCGGGGAATTGCACCAGTGTTTTAGCTGCACTTAATATATATATATTAAGTACACACATTTAATCTAATTATTTATTTAAGCGCCTATCACTTATTTGCTTTACCATCTGAGGAATGCGGTATTCTGAGGGTTAAATTAATTTTATTACAACTCGCTCCAAGGCAATGTTGCATTCATTTCACAGACCCAGGGCCGGTGCAAGGATTTTTGCCGCCCTAGGCAAAATAAAAATTGCCGCCCCCCCATTATCATATTATTATGCCCCTCAATATCCCAGGATTATGCCCCTCAATATGCCAGGATTTAGCCACCCAATATGCCAGGATTATTCCCCTCAATATCCCAGGATTTAGCCACCCAATATGCCAGGATTATTCCCCACAATATGCCAGGATTATTCCCCACAATATGCCAGGATTATGCCCCTCAATATCCCAGGATTATGCCCCACAATATGCCAGGATTTAGCCACCCAATATCCCAGGATTTTTGCCCCACAATATCCCAGGATTATGCCCCACAATATGACAGGATTATGCCCCACAATATGCCAGGATTTAGCCACCCAATATCCCAGGATTATGCCCCACAATATGCCAGGATTTAGCCACCCAATATCCCAGGATTTAGCCACCCAATATCCCAGGATTTAGCCACCCAATATCCCAGGATTTAGCCACCCAATATCCCAGGATTTAGCCACCCAATATCCCAGGATTTTCCCCCACAATATTATTTAATCATCCTAAATCCTGGCATATTGTGTGGCATAATAATCATTATTATGCCACACAATATGCCAGGATCCTCACACCTTCCCTTACTTACCTCGTCGCTGCTGCTCTGTCTCCGGTGCTCGCCCGCCTGTGTTTGAGAGGGAAGTGTTGTGCGCTCCCCTCCAGCCAATGCGCATTCAATAAAGTTTGTTTAAAAAAAAAAAAAAAATTTACTGAATGCGCATTGGCTGGAGGGGAGCGCACAACGCTTCCCTCTCAGCCACAGGCGGGCGAGCACCGGAGACAGAGCAGCAGCAGCAGCGACGAGGTAAGTAAGGGGGAGGATTTTTATTTTTGAAGCAGGGTTCCGGCGCCCCCAGCTAAGATGCGCCCTAGGCAGCTGCCTAGGTCGCCTTACTGGTGGTGCCGGCCCTGCACAGACCTAATACCTAGTCCGTGATATCTCACTAGATGGAATCTGGACTGCGAGGCTTGTGCTAAGGCGTTAAAGAAAACACTAAAAAAGTTTAACTGCTCCAGTCCCCAGCACTAATCTACATTCCAGCAGCTGTCCTTTATCTAATGCGATACCCACTTCTGTCTGAATAAAAGAGTCTTTTGATCAATGCTCCAGAGATGGGCCGTCTCTGCTCTGCCAATTGGCAGCACTCAAGAGCAATCAGCAGGGAGGGGAGGAGATGCCTTGAATGGTGCACAACTGATGCACCATTCAATATGCAGTCCTTAATGGACTAGAACGCCCATAATCCTCTGCCATAGAGTGGTGGATGATCCTGAAGATCATATGGTGGACAGGACCAGAATATTCCCTAATTTGCCCATCTTTTCACCTATACTATAATGTGTCTTTTTAACGCTGCGGGAAAGGCAGCACTATTTCTGAATGACGGCATCTCTGAGACAAAGGGCATCTCAAAGCCGTGTCAAGCCTGCTCTGTGAGGTATACAGACATGGCCGTTCTTTAAGGCTGTTGGATAAGCTATAGAGCTTGAGAACCGATTCTCCATGCTTGCACTGTCAGGATTGGATACGTGGGACCTCCCAGGTGAACCATGCCAAGCATGAGGCACATCAGATATCGTGTGTATTCGGCCACTGGGTGGCATCAACAGGCAAGCCCTTGAGAGCTCCCAGATAATATCATGGACACAGTGTGTCTAACCTATCTCAGACAGCTCTGTGATTACCATCTGCTCTCACTGGTAAAGGGGGGGGGGGGGGGGGGGGTTGGATGTTAGCACACGTAGCACTCACCTGTTTCACAGAATTGACATTTGGCATTCCTGGGCCCGTGAGCGAGCCAGGGGATTGAGTAGGTAGTGCATTATTTAGAGGGGGAAGCTTGGAGGTCTGATTGGACATGTACTGCATGTTTTGCTGCTCATCTGCTACAATGCCATCCTGATGGGTGGGAGAGGGGTGGTGTGTAAATAAAGGGAGGAAACCATGGCCAAGACCCCAAAGAGAAAGTAGAGTGAGGAAGGAAAGCCGGAATCCAAAGCAGAAGCACAATTGGGGATTCAGCGTTGCCAACAGAGAGGAAGGAAGCAGAAAACAGCGAGTTAGAGCAAAGCAGTTTCAAAAACAGCTTTAAAACCACACAGATGGTCACAGGTTAAAAGTCATTCATAGCAAGCCTTGCCATTTAAAGAGGAAAGTTGGCGTTAGTGCAGAGAGGCAGTTATCAGATGTGCCCAGGGCATGAGGGAAGATGGAGAACTGTAACATTGTCAGGAAGAGGAGCTGATGTGCAATGTAGTCTGTATCCTGCTGAATAACAGCTGCCTACCTGTACTATGCCATGGAGTATGGGAGGACCATGAAATATCAGCAGAGGGATCAGGGCAAATCTACTCATCAACTGGAGTCCCTTTAAAGCTACTGTTCAGTACAAATGGCTGATCACCACAGCAGAGAGACAGAGCTGAGACATTTACACACACACATTGAGCTGCTAACCTTATCAAAGTAAGGATTGTGATCCATGGAAGACTCTTTGGAAAGGTGCCGAGGTCCTGGGCCTTTCCCAACCACCCGACTATACTCGCCGATGGCAGGTCTATCCATATCCATCCTCTTGTCTGGCAGCATTCCTGTGTACACAGAAAAGAGCATATGACCATTGTGTCTACACATCAGAAGTATTCCCGAGTACAGGAGTCAAGCACAGCAAGACCCAATAATAATAAAAAAAAGCAGACTGGAAAACTTCTCACAGAATATACCCAATATACCCATCTGCCTATCACGATAGCACAGTAGCGGTCTGCTAAATTAGCAGAAACAGCTGAGAAAATCTGGTGCCTGCCATCCCACATGCCGTCTGCCACGTACCTCCAGACATGTCCATCTTATTGCTCTGCATGGAGTCCTCTTGAGACTCTTTCTGTAACCAAAGACAATGCTCTAGTTAATGCCGACAGCAACATCCACACATAGGAAGCGGAATTTGTAATGTTAAAACTTACAGGAAATCCCATGTTGCCAAATTGCTTGATCATCGGATTCATCCAGTTCTCTTCTTGCTTATTTCCATTTTTCATCGGTCCCTGAAATAAAGAATTACAAGATAACGTTCAATGTCGAGGAGGAGGAGGGTGACTGAGGGGTGGGGAATGGGCGGCGTGTTCTATTCCTGAGGCACCTGGACGTTGGGGTAAGTCTAGCATTACCTTGGCAGGCATCTTCCTCATGTGAGGTGGCCACGATTGGTTGCTCTCCTGTGATGAATTGTTATTCCACGTTCCTATCTCTACATCGTCTTCCTCCCAGTTGTTACGGCGGACAGCAGGATAGGCCACGTCATCCCCACCCCAGCCGGTGTCTTGCATAGATTTAGGACCTGGATTGAGACATTACAGCAACGAGGTAAATTCATTTTGATCACTAGCTAGAAGGAAAAAAAAAAAATTCCCTGGCTCAGGTACATGCCCACACCTCTGCCCAGAGGCTTGCCCAGGTACATGGCCAAGGTTCTGCCCTGCCCAGGTACATGCCCACAGCCAAACCCTGCCCAGTACATACCCACAGCCAAACCCTGCCCAGTACATACCCACAGCCAAACCCTGCCCAGTACATACCCACAGCCAAGTCAAGCCCAGCACCACAGCTAAGCCCTGCCCAGTATATACCCACAGCTAAGCCCTACTTATAACGCAGAACTAGGGATGTGAGTTCAGCGATCATGCACCGTGTTATAACAAAAACGGCAATATTTATGCTAGATGGGGGATACCATGGATTGTTGTATGTACAATGGTAATCAAAAAACTACTCTAGTCTGGGAAACAAAATCCTTAAAAATAAAAATGTTAACAAAAACCATACGGTTACATCTGTGCCATGTAAAAAAAAAAATGTAAATAATCCAAGCTCCTCCCCTTTTAGAATGTTGCAGTAGTGTGAGGTCACCGACCAAGGAAGGGCAATGTGGAGCTGCTAGAGCGACTTGCCACTAGTACTGAAGTCTGAAAGTTGCAGTAATGGGGGAGGAGCTTGGATCGTTTGTGTACAATTAGGGAAATAAAGCACCCTGTGCATATGGACAGCGATGTAACAGTATATTTTAACAATGATATTTGTTCTGAATAGTTACTCTCACTTTAAGCAATGCAAACATATACACTGCTAGAAAGCCTGGGTGAACGTACCCTCTCGGGACTAGTAAAATGAATGTTAGCGATATCTTCCAGAGCATGTAAGACTATACATGTAACAATACCCCGATCTAGACAAGAAGTGCCCTCATACCAGGTTTGCCTGGAACTTGCTGGCCGATGGCGGGGTTGCCCCAGCCCGGTGCTGCAGCCTCACTGTTCTGATCCTTCCAACCGTTGCCAGTTTCGATGGGCTTACCCCATGCTGAAGTACCGTTATCCACCGGAGGAGCGGATGGGTCCTGCCACGTCTCACCCCAACCTGGAAAATTAAGAAAAATAAATAAATAAAAAAAATATTTATATAAAATATATATTAACACACACATTTTTTCTAGACTGTTTAAGCTTGGGGACATTCAATCATTTCAATACGATGAATCCATTCAGTAGGGGGAAACCAAATAAAAAACGAGCCGGCAAGGCCCCAGATCCTCACCTGAGTTGCTGTTCTCTTTGTTTGGTGCGGGACATAAAGGCTGGGGCAGCCGATGCAGTTGGGTCTGGTGGTCTGCCACACTGGTGTTACGAGTCATGTTTTTATCCCACAGGTTTACATTCTTGTATTTGTATTTACTGGGGTCACCCCAAGCGGCGGTACCGTCGTCTATTTCCATCTTGCGCCTCACTGACTCTGGGGACGGTTCCTCCCAACCAGGCGCTTCTTCGTCTTTTGACGGAGCCGGCACTGGACCACCCGACCAGCCAGATGGTTTGTTGGAGGTGGACTGCGCTCCCCAGGACCCAGTCTCCGTCTTGTTCCAATCCATCGAGCTACTGTTCGATCTCTGGTGCGCACTCTCCGTTTGAGCTGGGCCGCATCTGGATGTTTCCCCATTTCCCTGGTTCGGCTTCTCCCCCCAACCTTGGTTAGAACCGGCCTTGGAAGGCTCATCCCAGTTAGATGTGTTAATGGTATTTCCCCCTCCCCACGAGTTTGATCGGTTAGGTTCATTCCAATTCGACGTCGATCTGTCACCACCATTGCCGGAATTAGTCTTGTTTCCTCCCCAATGATTATTCTTTGAATTGTCCCCCCAGTTATCGCTATGGTGCCCCCCCATCCCCTGTTTGACCTTTTGTGCATTGTTCCAATTGGATCTGTCATCTTTACCATTACTCCATGATTGATTGCTCTTGACCATTCCACTAGCAGCAGCATATTGACCATCCCATTCCCCTTGGCTTGCCGAGCCTTTGGCATCACCCCACCCTGTAGCAGGCTTTGGATCTCCCCACCCGGATACTGATGAGGTATCATTGCTATTCGGGTTGAGTCTTTCCACCCATCCCCCCGAGTTAGAAGTCTTTGACACAG
Organism: Pelodytes ibericus; assembly: GCA_036172795.1. Classification (NCBI taxonomy): domain Eukaryota; kingdom Metazoa; phylum Chordata; class Amphibia; order Anura; family Pelodytidae; genus Pelodytes; species Pelodytes ibericus. The sequence continues at coordinate 11,238,839 of CM069860.1, read as the reverse complement.
AACTTCCCCACAACTGTGTTCCATTGTCAGTTTTTCGGTTGCTCCGGACAGAAGCAGCTTGGGTATCCCAGGGAGTGTCCTGTTTAACTGGAATCTGTCCCCAGCCAGTGTTGGAGAAGATCCGAGGGTCCAAGTCATCTCTGCTTAGAATACCTTGAATTAATGCTCGCTGGTCCATTTTCCTTCTCTCTGCAGTGCTGACCCAAGGTGCCTGCTCACCTTGGCTTCCAGTGCTGTCGATGCTACCTTCACTTTCCCCAGTACCTTTACTTTTGGCCCATACATTACTATTCTCGTTCTCTGCAGAATCGGTGGGGTTTGGCCCCGTGCTCTCCTCCTCGGCAGGGTTCCAAGTGTTTGATTCCTTCCTACCGGATTTCTCTTTGCTTTCCCCGTCATTGGAATGCTGATTGCCAGGCATTTTGTTCCAATCACCATTTGATAGATTAGTGCCAGTGTTTTGTGCTGGGTTACCCCATCCTCTTTGACTTCCGCCAGAAGTTCCTCCGTTTCCCCAATGCATATTCTGGGAGTTTACATTCCCCGACTCCCATGATCCTTTATTCCCATTGACTTTATAGTTTGGACCGTTCGTGCCCGGTTGTATTACAGTCGGATTCACAGTGTCGCCATTAGCTTGCCCTTTAGGGGCGGAGCTCTTGTCTCCGGAGTAACTGGAGCCGGAGCTGCCCCATGTAGTACCGTATGATCCGCCATTTTTGTCCTCCCCGTTGCTTAGGTGAGGACTGGAAGTGCCATTTGTAACTGAAGAGGTGTGAAGTGGAGAATGATTCATTTTGCTCACACTCCAAGCCCCATGCCCTGTAGAATTAGGCAGTTCGTTTGTCTGCATTAAGCCAGCAGAGTTTGGTAAACTAGAGGTCATAAAGTTAGTGTTATTTGGTCCAGTCATTTCAGTGTTAAGGTTTTGAGGTTGCCCATTATAACCAGCCTTGCGCACGCCGTTCAGCTCGGCGTCGCCATTCTCCTGAAGATTCCCCCAGGAACGCGGGGCGCATCTTCCCCCTTTTGGGTTAATACTCCGATTGTTAGACACCTGACCTACTGTACTGCTCGGAACGTTTGTGCCAGGATTACTTGACCCATTGAGGGCGTGTCCATTGCCTTCCAAAACGGGCCAGGCAGCATGGTTGCCGTTTATATTCAAAGTGCTCGGATTTATAACTCCGTTCATCGACGTATTTGCGGTACCCCAAGCATTCATCCTATTGTGCCTACCATCCGCTTTGCTATCCAGGCCATCTTGACATGTGCTTATCACGGACCCATGGGATGACCCCCACGGCCCATTAATACCTCCACTGCTTGCATTATTGCTGTTCGTGCCAACCAACTGTTTGCTCTGAGAACCATAGCCAATTCCATTCCTCATGGTATCCATTTCTCTTATCGTGTCCCCAAACGGCACTAAATGGCTCTTTTCAGGCCCAGAGTTTGGGAGAGAGTCAATATCCATACATTCTGGAGCCAAGTCCCGGCTGTCGCTTCCGACGATAGATGGCCAAGCCACTTTATCCGTTCCGTCTACAAGGACTTTATCCCAGCTTGTCCCGGAATCACCGTTAGAAGAGACAGGCCCCCAGTGCGAACTTTCATAGTGAGAGTCTAGACTGCCGTGATTGAGATCTGGAAAAGAGAGAGAGATGGAAAAAAAAAAAAACAATGGAATCAGAAAAATGCTTTAGGCATTCAGTCATTAGAAATTTACGACCTAAAAAAAGTAGGAATTTTTTTTAAATGTAATACGGGTTTTAAAAATTAATTTGTTATGGTGTTTACAGATGGCCCTTCTAATGTTATGCCCAAGTAACAAAAAAAAAAAAAAAGCAAAAAAAAGAAATCAAACAATATGAATGATTACAATGCAATCCAAGTCAACCCTGCAGTAAAACGAACATGTATTGAGAATGGCAAACTGGAATCAAACAAGGTTATACGCGTTATACACACGGGCTGGACAAATCCCAAACGCCAGGCAGCAATGTCTCCTAATTAGTAACTTGTGAAATTTTATATCGTTCTTATTGTAGGTTGTTTACAAACCTATTATAACGAGTGGAGGTTTAGCACTTTGTAAAAGCTAAACAATCCCAAGTTTGGACATTCTTGCCAATGCATTTCTCTTTTACATAAGTCATTTTTTTTTAAAATGTGGAGCGGTCCGCAGGAATATTCCATTGGTTTTCATGGAGGATACAACATTTCTAGAATTTTAGCCCACAACAGATAAATAACCCTCCAATGAATTTGATTTTCGCTCATTTGCTCTTTACTGTGTAAGTTTTTGTAACAGGGAACAAATACCACAGGGATGCAGTCCGCATCAACAAGTGATAAAAATAATGTCTGCGGCAGAATTTCCCATCAGGGACAGAAATATTCACAAACTTTTTGTGATGCAAACAGCAGCAGCAGCAGCATAGAAAAACCAATTGTGGGGCAGCATTCTAACCGCGGTCCAGTCACCATATAAACCAACGGAATGCTCCTGCCGATTACATTACTTTTAGAACTTTACCCCAGAAATGTACTTTCTACAGAACTCCCTTAAGAGAAAGATAAAAATGAATAACGATTATTCAATTCAATTAAATGGAAGACAATTTAAAACCATGCAGGCAGCATTGCTACATTGCAGGCAGACTTGATTTGGCTTTTGCATGTGTTTTAGATGGTGTCCAGCAAACATTGGGTAATCTGCAGTGAATTTATTTGGAATAGATAAAATGTTCTCCCAACTACAAAAAATGGTTAGAGAGGCTATTCTTGTGTTATTCGCTATATGCCCATGGTCAGGACAATATTTTCAAAGGATCTTTTAATAGATAATGGTTCATTCCCTCTTTGTGCTTTAAAAAAAAAAAAATCCATAAAAAACAATTTTGAAAAAAAAAAAAGGAGAAAAGCTTAGTTTGTCCGGAACAATCCTGAACCGTCGAGTACGCAAACACAAAAAAAAAAAAAAAAAAAAGGAAAAAGCTCCTAGCAACAGGCCTTAAACCGTGTTCACCCAGCTATTCATGGGATGTAACAAAACACAAATTCCTAAAGCACGAAATCATGGAGTAAAAATAAACCTGCTTTGTAAACAGTGGCAAAGGCGCAGGCCCCAGAGAATGGGGGCCCACAGGGGGTGGATGGGAGAGAACTGGGAGCTGGAGATGTCAGATGGGTTTTCTTAAAAGAAACAAAGCGTTTAATATAGAATCCAACGCCTATGCCACTGTATAGGATAGTAGGGCCGATACGTTTAATAGACCAGTGCTGAATATCCAATTAAATGCAGATTTTAAAAGAAGTTATACATGCAGCTTTTAAATTGGTTCAAGAAACAGTAAGGATTTGCTTTAGTCTAGAATAAGCGGTCATGTAAACATATCAATGCTCAGTTTGAATTGAGCTCTGCATCTTAGAAAAGAAAGGGCAATCAGAATGAGAGCCTCTATTAGGGCAGAGACCCCCTTGTTTTTAAAAATAAAAATCACTAGAGGGGACAAAATGAAGGTATTGTTAAAATGAAAGATGGCCTTTCTCATAGAAACATAGAATGTGTCGGCAGATAAGAACCATTCGGTCCATCTAGTATGCCCCAATTTTTATTTTATTTTTGAGTACTTTTAATAGTCCCCCGTTCCCGGTCTTATAGCTAGGATAGCCTTGTGTCTATCCCACGCATGCTTAAAATCCTTGACTGTGTTTACCTCTACCACTTCTGCTGGCAGGCTATTCCATACATCCACTACCCTCTCAGTAAAGTAATACTTCCTGATAATACTTTTAAATCGTTGCCCCTCTAATTTAAGACTATGTTGTGGTAGTTTTTCTTCTTTTAAATATACTCTCTTCCTTTACTGTGTTGATTCCCTTTATGTATGTAAATGTTTCTATCATATCCCCCATGTTACGTCTTTCCTCCAAGCTATACATGTTAAGATGCTTTAACCTTTCCTGGTAAGTTTTATCCTTCAACCCATGAACCAGTTTAGTAGCCCTTCTCTGAACTCTCTCCAAAGTATCAATATCCTTCTGGAGATACGGTCTCATTGTGCTAGTAGTGAGGATGTTGGTCTGGGGGTAAAATGGTTTGTGCCATAAAGATGAAATGCTTTTTATGCCCATGAAAAGGCCCACTGAACTTTTTACTTGCGCTTCTACTATACAAGCATGTTGGGGGGTACGGTTTTAGAACAAGTGTTTAGAACCATTTTAACATAAAAGGCTCTGTGCGGCACTGTGCAGGGGGCAGCATAACAACCCGCCCGCACCGGCTCATATTGAAGAAGCGTCCAACCGTTCCAGAACATGGCTCAGACAAATGGAGATGTTCAGCTGGCCACAGGGGAAGGTGTTTGGGGACAAAGAGGGCGGATCCTAAACAGGAAAATGTATGGCTTGAAAAGGACGGGTTGGGGCAAATGAAGATTAGGGGGTGTGCGACTTTAGTGAGGCCTAGGGCAGCACAAAACCTAAATACACCACCGAGTGAGTATTAGAAGCCAATACAAGTATACTGTGGATGCTCCCATTGCATGTTATTGAGGAAGAGTTTTAAAAGCCATGTTTTCATTAGGGAGCTGGTAGAACAAGCACGGGTACAAGAAAATGTCTATCCACAAAGAATGATGTGCAGAGAACTCATAGAAAGGGCAATAAAAACACCAAACTGAATGTTGTTGGGGAACAAGTCCAAGTCAGGAACATAACAGGACGGCCGGCAGACAGATGACAAATATTTGTAGACTGGGAAAATGGTACATCCACAGAGTTCGACACTCAAAAAAAAAAAAAGATAGGAGGCAGCGGTAAGACGATTAGGAGCCATGGCTCCGGGGAATTGTCAAGTCCTGTTTTAAGGGGACAAACCAAGCCGTAAGAGACTAACTCTGTGGAGTCTTAGATTAGTCTGCGAGGACCATCGACCACCCATTGGTCTAATATTAATGTCAAAATGTTGGCATTACTCAAAAAGTCTCAAATCATTGTCACCGTACTGGTATCTTCAGGGAGCATGTCTGCAACAGATACATTACACAGAATGCACGGCTGGCAAAAAGAAGGGTTCTGTTTAATTGAAAGAGTCCATCAAGTGTGGACATTTTAAAAAATAAATGCTTTTATGAAAGTATAAAAATAAAGGGGGGCAGACATGTTGGGTCAGACTACACTTGTCAGCTCCTTCATAGTACTAAACAAAGCAAAGGGGGCTCAGTATGGTACGATATTGATATTCTACCATTAAAAGGATTCTGTTTAAAAAGCTTGCGAGCAGGGCTCTCTACCTCATGTACCAGTCAGTTCCTAGTTTGTCTAACTATGTATTTAGCTCCCTACCTAGCGTTATGTAAATTGTTGACGCTATATAAATAAATGGTAATGTAATGTAATGTCTACACTTGTTACAATTTTTCAATTAAACAGAAGTTCTTTTTTTTGTACCTACAATTGTTTATTAATATTAAATTATTTGCCAAAACTTAGCAGTACTATGTAAAGAAAGCACAAATCTCAATAATGGACGATTCAACCGCTGTACACGAGTAGGGATTGTTTGTGCTTCATCAATACCTTTATAGCCACTTGTAGATTCAGCCCTAATATTAACCCCCCCTTCGCGACCTTATGACTAGTTAACTCGTAATAAGAGCCGCAGCGTTAGCGACCTTATGACGAGTTAACTCGTCATGCAGTCTAGCCGGCGGTGCGCTCCGTGCGCACCGCCAGCCAGTCTGCAATGGGTCCAGGACTAAGCCTCGCACCCAAGGCAAAGCTCCTGGACCCGATCGGTGGATTTCCGGGCATGTGATCACGGTGATCGAGTGATCACCGAGATAACATGCAAATTAGATGCAAAGTCAATGTGTTCACACACTGCCTCTAATTCACTCTCTGTGCTTCACGTTCTTATAGTGAAGCACAGAGAGTGACTTGTAAATAAAAATAAATAACATACACAGAGGTAAAAAATAATAAAAATTAACCCTTTCATTGCTGATCACCGTTTTTATCTGTGATCAGTTTCTTTCCACTTTAATGCCCTCATTTAGTTGTTTTTTTTTCAACAAATTTTTTTATTTTTACAATTTATAAAGTTTTTTTTAATAAATAAAGGCAATTTTAATATATTTATTTAATAAAATTTAACCCCTGCATGCCTGTTGCATGATTTTTACGGATCTGACATCGCACTCTTCAGAGTTTTTTTTTTTTCTGTCTTTTTTGTTTATTGGGGGGTTTGGGAACCAATATTTTTTCTTTTTTATTAGTTAGTTAACTGGGATAAGTGGGTTAGTGTTGCACTAGTTGTGTAGCTTATTATTGGGAAAATAATCCTCAAAAATGTCCTCTTTTATATGTATTTATTAATACTACAATGTAAATCATTTTTATGTATAGGGTATCAAAAGAAAGCTCTAACTGTCCTTTAAAAAACAACATATAACTTGTATGGGTGCGTTAAATGAGAGAGAGGAAAATTATGTTTCAAAAACCACGTATTAAAAATTGAAAAACGCACTGGTCCTTGGCCCAGGAAAATCCCTGGTCCTTAAAGGGTTAAACCTAAAGTCCCTATGGATATTTGACGTGTATGGGAATGTTCCCAGGTAACGTAACATTAGGTTATGCGAGCGTTTGGCTGCAACTCCATTTAATCACATGGTTTACGTGACCATTCCAGTTGGTCTTTCTTGTCACACACGGAGAGACATAAAGAGAGCTTTAATAAAACCACACAATTATCAACAAACAAAAAAAAGCGTGACTGGGAGCAAGAAAAGCCTGATGTTAGCATGCATGCACCAACTGCAAAAGCAAAAAAAAAAAAAAAACTATCTGCAGGGAAACTAGCACAAATAAATAAAGAGAAAAAACCGTTTAAATAGCAGCACGGTAATCCAAGCACATAAGAGCAAGCAACCAAATCAGATGTAGCACCTACAAATGACATCAAATAATAATTCACCTAGCTGGTTAGGGGAGTGGCTGACCAAGTCACGAATGGGAGGCATGGCTATAGAAAAGCAAGGGGGAAAATATCAAATCAAAATAAAATCAAAAACAAAGTCATTTTCCTTGTCTTTATAATATTTCCAACCATGACATTACTGTATCACAAATACTGAATTGCTAAACAAATCTCAAATTAAATGTAAATTGCCCTCAGCTCCAGATAATTTATAGTTAGTGTCAAATGGATGGAAACAGAGCATTCGAAAGACTTATCTATATATCTGCTCCACTTGTCCCACAGCTTTGCTCCAACAGTGGACTTATATATATATATATATATATATACACACACACATACACATATATATACACACACACACATATATATAAACATATATACTATCAATTTTGGTGATGAGATGGTGAGAGAAACATGAGCCCCAATTACAAATGACATGAACTTCATTTACCATTTGGTAAAAAATAAATAAAAAAAATAAAAGCAATAAAAAAATGGGGAGCGCTCCCTACTTATAAGTATGAAAATAGCTCTCAAGTACCTCTTTTTAATTAACTTACAAAAATAACCACTTCCTTCCAAACATCATGAGCTCACAATCCCCCTCCAAAAAAACCCTTGCCACTTCACACACAAGAAGGTTTTTAATCAATAGCTTGCATGTTACACATGTCAAATCAGTAGAATCCTAGTTCTGTCTGTCTTATCAACACGTGCGGAGCAGAGCCCTTAAGCAGTGGGGGGGGGGGGGGGGGTGACAGAGGGAGGAGGCTTTGCAAACCTTCTCTTGAATAAACAGAAGTTTAAAAAACAAATGTTTTGATTCATCCAGTATTTTATTGCTTTCCAAACATCACAATCTGAACAGAGCCAGAGCAGTACTGCCTGACGTGCTTCACGTACAAAGGGCCTAATTGTAACATTAGAATAAGTTCCAACTTCTTACTGGAGAATGTTCTAGTGCTATTTACTAAAAGGCGGCTGGGCCCTGCACTTGACTGCAACCCTTCACTGTAGCTGGGGACCTCCGTAAGCGAGTACATGCATAGTATTACTAATGACAACTTTGCTGGGGGGGGGGGGGGGGGGGGGGGGGGGGGGGAGAAAAACAGATGTATGGACCTAGGATGAAGCTTTTTAGGGATTTCAAAACCTTTTTTACTTTCTTGCGCTGAACTTAGGGCGTAACAAGATATCTGCAGACTTTAGGAGCCAGTCTGGGTGTTTTTAGGAGTCAGGGAAATAATACTTCCGTACAGTTCTATGTAAAAACGATCACAAAAGCCATGGTTCTGTCAAGCCCTGAACTAAACCCTAAATCAGCCAATATTACTGCTCCGATTAACGTGGGACACATAACTGACATTAGTTTGCTTTACCTGGAGGACTTTCGCAACTTTCCTTCACGTCTTGGGCCTCAGGGAGGTTCTCTCCCCCGGCAGTGCAGACCGCGGCCTCTTGGTTTAATACTTTAGTGGCTAACCCCAGGCTGGCTGCGATTCCGGGGATGTGTGGACCACGCTTCACAAGATGTTTCTGTTCCTGGCGTCCAAATCTTGGTGGTCCTTGGCGGGGAGGGTAACGAGGCACCGGTTGTGGACTGATTGGCATAAGCCGTTTGGCATTATTGTTTTGAATGCTGGTTGCTGTGGAAATGCCAAGATTCCCGTCGAGGGGTTGAGGCTGGCTTACTATTTGATCTGGCACTGGATGGTAAAACAAGAGTAATATGAAATATTAACAACAGTCCATCTAGGAGAGTCTACAGTGCAACTGCTCAGGGATTGGGGCGGACGCAATAAAACAACTGGAGATCGATACACAGCCAACACATTTATAAAAGAGGGACAAAACCAAAAAAACAAAAACAAATAGTGTGGTGTAAAAGCTAAACTTGGAGGTTGTTGTCTCCTGAAGTGGAGACCATCATCTTGCTACCAGGTCAGGTCCGTGTGTCATTTATGAGACAAGCCAGCAAAAGCTCAAGCTATGGAGCGACAGCTCTGTGAAATGGTCTGCCTCCAAGCGTTGGTTTTACACTGTGTTCAAGCTCTGAGCTTTAATCATGAAGGAGAACTGCAATTGGGAATGTCAAACTTCAGGCCAAAGCAATCTAGTTGGAAAAACTGTCCCTTTCAGCTGCAATCAAACTCTGCTACTTAGGCCTCAAGTTTGACATTCGATTGTCAATTCCCTCTTTCATGAATAAAGTCCTATATCTTTGGCCGCCAGTTAAAAGGGCACTAAAACCAAGCAAAAATGTTTAAAACATCTCTGTATGAGCATGACCTGAGAAGGAACTCATAATATTTACAGTCTGAATGCAAAGTCTATACATTGTGATATAATAAAAGGGGTGGAGGGTTGTTAGTTTGCTGCCTACATATTTTCAGCCACAAACAAAATTAAAACAATGACAGCCAGTTCCTTTCCATCCCAAAAATCTTTATATATCTTTCCTGGTCCATACTCCGCACATACTCGCTGCCAGGCGCGGTGTCAACAGAGCTGGACAAGGAATAGCGGCTCCAATAGGCCAGAGTGTTGGTTACCAATGGATTGCAATCCTGCGAGAGAGACTACGGAGCACATCTCGCAAACACAAAGGATTTCTTGGCACTTGACACAGTGGAGCAGCAATGATGCCGACGGCCCAGTGACTTTTTTTATTTTATTCGTTTTTTGTCTCCTCTATTGATGGTATTCAGTAATCAAGAAGCATAAACTAGTATGTATTTTTTTTTATATATAAATATCCCAGTTCATCCTCTGACCAGCAGTCATGATGCATCCCTAGGGTGCCACCGACAGATGGGAATTAGGAGAGCATCGTGGCTGCCGGGGAGATGATAAACTGGGACACGCATTAAAAAGTACGTACTAGTTTATTCCCATACTAGACCAATGGAAACAAAGAAAATTGGCAGCACATGCAGAAAACAAATGGGTGGGTGTAAAAAGAATTCACAATAGATTGCGACAAGAATCCTGCAGTCAGTAGATTTCTAAAAGAATGGCAATGTTTACCAGACCTTACACGACAGAATAACCACCACAATATTACATGGCTTGGGGGTATGGAGTATTGGAAACAGTTACAGCACAGAGGAATTAGGAGCGTCACAGTGACCCATTCTGTGAAACAGGTTAAAGAGGACGTGGATAGGAGGATTGCAGAGATCCAGCGACATGGAAAGGTGGATAACAAGGGCATAGACACAGCTGTCAAGTCAAAGTAAAGCTTACAAGCTCTGGTGAAAACACAATAACATGTGATGTCTTCTCAGTACGCAGCAGGTTTTGATTACACCAGAGCAAAATAAAGCCGAGACGGTCCTGCCCTCGGGGGCAGTGAAGACCCTGAATCCAAACTCCATCCCCTTGGTCAAGTATGTGCCTCGCCTACCACCTACTTCAAAGCTGAATGCAGACTTATAAACTGGATCTTAGAAAGGTGAAGATACATATATTTTTCATGGGGGCCGTAAGGAGTCCGACTTTAGATGGAGGGGGGTGAAGGAATGCATACAGCAGAAAAGGCAGTTTTCAAGGTCGGTTTACTTATAGGCTTCTGTCCAAAACCCCCCCCCACAAAACATCAAACATTAATAGCATTAAAAGATATCCTCACCCACAATACTCCCAGCTATATATAACTCGACCAGCATTAGATCAACAAGTAAAAGGTGCCACGACTTAATAACCAATTCAAAAGCATAACTGAAAACTATGCATTTTGCAAATGGCTAATAGACACAAACAAAAAAAAAAACAACTGATGGCAAACTGACAGCTATGATATTTTTATTTAACAAACTAAAAAAGACACGGTACAGCAAGACGTGACAGCAATGACGCCCCGGAAAATGCAAACGGAGGAGACTTTGGAACCGGCTCAGATCCACCGTGCCTCGGAATAAGGGATTCAGCGGAAAAGTTCAACTTTTAGGACATTGACAGCGCACATTACATACAGAATGGCATCCACTGCTGCAGGAGAGCTCCTAGGCTTTCCATCAGTCGCCACAATGGCAGGTGTGTCTGAATCACAGTTTTGCACAGTGTAAGAGAATCGGTCAGAAACCTGTTTAACTGTTTGAACCTGCTCACCTAACAAAACGGAGAACCCTTTCCTGCCTGGTAAGGCTTAAAGCGACAGGGCAGGTCAAATTTCACAGACTAAATACAGTACAACACAGCCCAGCCCCCACCCCCCCCCCCCCCCCCTCATCCAGAATGTGAATACAGACAGCCATAACACAAACAGGGCATATTATGTCGACGCAGTGGAAGCTATGAAATGGTCATCACAAATGGAACTAATTAAAAAACATTAAATGCAGGAGAAAAAGTAAAAGTATAAGTAACATTTCTGCAAACAACAATCTGCAAAAAAAAAAAAAAACAAGTGTCTCTCAAAAGCCAAAATACCCTCAAAATGACAGTTTTAGTAATCAGGCATTCGGATGATGCATATACATTAAATGTCCAGCACACCACTCGGCCGCTAACCATCTTGCCAAAGCTTTTAGCAAAGTGCTATGTGAGCAGCATTAATTTAGCATTTGCCAGCCTGCTTCCTGCGTTCACGGCTGGCTTTAATAAAAAGTACCAGGGGCGCACACACACACACACAAACCTGACGGAAAACCAAGAGGCAGAAGGCGACGGCAGCAGCGCTAGTCGTGCAGCCAGAATCCCAAAAATATATTTAAAAAAAAAAAAAAAAGCCGTTTCCAAGTCCGGTTGCTCTCCCACTCGGCGGATTTCATTAGAAAATGGAGGAGAAGCATGGTGTCATTTTACTGCTGAGAGATCTCCTTCTGCCAACTCCTCCTGACGGAGAGGCCCTTGTACACAAACGCTCCCTCCCTTCTAATAAATACGCGCAGCTGCCTGAACATTAAAGTCAACTCAAAATAAAACTGAACAAGAAAGGGGGGGGGGGGGGGGCATCCGAAAAACAAAATAAAAAAGGGACAACAGCACGGATCATGCATGCCTGTACACGGTCCTGAAGGGCACACAGAGGAAACCTGAATGAGCTGCTGACAAGCCCCGCAAGCCGTACAAAATTTCACTGCAAAAAAATAAAAACCCTCAGCTGTGAGCACAGCCCGACACAGTGGAATTTATATACGAGTGCGTGCCAGCCTATTGACTCCCCAAAGACAGAGCTACCTGGCTACAGACAAGGCCCCGCAGTTTCAGCCCCCCCCCCCCCCCCCACCCCCCAATGCTCTTCAAAAGCAGGTTCAATGCAGATGGACTTTAACCCCTTTGTGAAATGAACTGTGATGCATGTTGTATTAAATACAAAAAAACAAACAAACAGTGATCTTTTATTGATAACAATAAAAGTAGATATAACACTTGTTAACGGGTGCCCCCTGCTAGAATTTCTGTATTTGTTTAACTTGCATTTACACCTCTAATCTTCTCACCATCTGTCAATCAAGCTCCCATTTTACTGCACTGTGGTAAATAGAAGCATGCTTGGGTCTGTCTACTAGTATCTGAGTGAATACCAGGCGGCCAACACCTAGCACGAAGCGGTAGCTGCTCTGGACAGAGTGGACACAAACCCCAGAAATACAACCGGGAGACAGACGCCAGCTAGGAATTCGGCAACAGAGTCACTCACTCTGTTGCCAATTCGACAAGCACTAAAAGTATCCGAATTTTCATATCTTAAAGTCCATCGTGGCCAGGTAATACTGCCCACATCACCTAGCCGGCTACAGGAGCCTAGGTTTTTCTCTCCATGGAGAGGACTCACTGTTAAGTAATAAGATGGTAGCAGGAGATGCTTAGGCACCTACCAAACTAGTATAGGTTGATATAAAAAAAAACTTCATAAAACTTTAAAAAAAAGACCAAGCTGTAGTTCTAAGGAGAGAGGGAGCAGACAGATGATTAACGGACATCCCGCAGCCTGCAAAGTAAAATCTCATTGGTTTAAAAACAAAATCTAGACATGTATGTGAATGAATTCAGGCAGGAAGATTGGCTATAAACACATTCTTCTGCCATAAGTCACTCTCAGAGGGTGTAACCATGGACAGGAATGCATCTTCCCTTTCAATAAAGACATATTCAGACAGGAACACACGCTTATAAAGCAATAAACTAAAATTACAGTTACATGATTGCGAGCAGGGCTCTCTACCTCATGTATCAGCGTCTCTGTTCATCTTACTTAGTATGTAGTCCTCTAGGCTCTGAGCCTAGCGCTATGTAAAGTCCAATGCTAAATACAAATAATCATGATTAAAAAGGTAGCAAAGCCATCTTATCTGAAAGTAGGAGCAGTGGATATTTACTCAATAGCATGGTGTAAGAGCAGAACAAGTACAAACAGTAACCTGTTGCAATAAGTTAGCACAGGGAAGGTTTAGGATCTGTAAATGTTATCGCACAAGTCTGTTAGGATATAAAAGATCCACAAAAAAAAAAAGGTTCTTTTTAATTGAGATTGCATCAAGTGTAGGCATTTTAAATACAAATGGTTTAATTGGTGCAATCTTTCAAATAAACATAACTTGATATTTTGCAGACGTTTGTCTTTTCAAAAACGGAGGTCACAGTACAACATAAAAGATGCCCCAACACCATGAGACTAACCTTCAACATGCAAAGAATCATGCAATAATACAATTCAATTCATTCCAGATTGCTAGACTGCATGCAGGGACTGCAATGATGCATGCGTGTGGGGGCAAACACCAAAAATATATATAAAACAAGTCCAAGCATTCTTTCCATTCTGTTTTTAGACGGTCACTAGTTTACAATTTCTAGGTCTAATGCACAGGTTTTCACCTGGCAACTGCAGTTTAAAATGAAATAACTCATTATGTTTTATGAGCTGTACACTTGCTAGCAATAATCTTACATTTAAATAAAAAGGTCACCAACAACACTTAAGGATCTATAAGCAATAATGTCACGCTTCCAAAAAGAAGTTCCTCTTAAGTTCTTGAAAAAGCCAATAACTGGGAATTCACGGGGGAAGAGATGGGAAACGATAGGTTTTGGGGAATCAAAAATATGCAAGAGAACGGTAAGCAAACACATGGCCACATATAAATATATATACACACACACACACACACAACCCCTCAGCAACTACACAAAGGGTCTGCAAGCAACGGTCTAAAATGGGACGTACCTTTAATCATTTGTTCATTGGCCTGAAAGAGAAAGATACAGGATTGTAACTGAACACTGCACAGAGTGCTGGTCTGCAATACACTGGACCTGTGGAAAAGCGCCAAAAAAGTGGCCAATTCTAACCGATCATTTTAAATCCCTTTTTGCAGTCACAGCAGCATCCCTGGGGTATTCAGATGCCGCAAGCCATATATTATCAAATAATTCAAAAAATACAAATATACATGATTATTACAGCAGGTCTGTGAAGGTTCAAAGCAGGAGGTAAGACCACCTTGGACTATCTTGTGCAAGGCTACCAATAACCGTGCACTGCAGACCCCCCCCCCCCCCCCCCCCCAAAAGGAAGAGTGGAAGATGCTTCACTACAAACCACAAGAGAAACATGGTATAGAGTTCTATATAAAATAGCAAAGCTAAGAGACAAGGAGTAATATACGTAATATAAATAGCTCTTTAACATCTTGGGATTTATCAAGCTCTGTGATCATTTTAATGTATGATCTTTTAATTTGCATGCTTAATGGAGGCATTAATAAGAACTCAATATTAATTTATCGGTTTCTTCCAGAGGCTCCCAGAGAAGCAGACTCACACTGTGTTTCTGGTAATATCACACTAGGATGTGATGAGATATACACTGGCTAGCATTAAAAAAAAAAAAAAAAAAAAAAAAGACCATACAAGACCATGTCCTGAAATACCCCAGGCTGTATTAAAACAGTTCAGCACTTTAAATATATTTACACTTTTTTTTTACATTTACCCCAGCTTGACAAGCTTTACAAACAAGCATTTCTAATGCATTGACTGCCTCTACTGCAGGACTTGAAAAATTTCATTTAGATTTAGGAGCCACACAACGGCACATTCACGCAACCATACACTGTCAGCCACATACATGCGCACACACCCACACAGACAGCCACATATATGCGCACACACCCACACAGTCAGCCACATACATGCGCACAGACACACCCACACATACAGTCAGTCAGTCACATACCTATCTACACAGACGCAGTCAGTCACATACCTATAAACACGCACACACACAGAGACAGACACATACATACAATCAGCCACATACACACAAGCGCTGTGTTTTTTTATTTTTTTAAGGGGTGGGAAAAGTACCTCTATCCCGTGGGAGGGGGGAATTCTGCTCCAGCCTGGTCCATGGAAGGCAGGTAAAAAAAAAAGTTGTACAAAGCCACCTACTCCTGCCCACTGTTATACACAGGAGCCAGTAAGAGAGCAGGGTGTATCTTATGACATCATCATGCAGGCTTTGGCCACAGTTGTAAATTGAGACTGGCTGGAAGATTTTGGACAAAGTTGCATCATGGGAAATATTCACAAAATGGAGCTAGGAGACAAACACCTAATTTTATTTTTCCTTTTATATGCAATTAATTCAACCATGTAAAAATAAAAAAACCTGTGGCATATGATTTATTTATGTGTTTGTTTTAAATAACCAGGTTATCTAGTTACATCTTATGTAAGTTGTAGTGTCCCTTTAAAATCAGTCAACACAGCATTAGTTGTCGTCAGCAGTGTACGTGCCTTCCCGCTGCAAACACAGTACACCTGTTGTAAAGGTTTGGCCTTTAGGTCGGCATGTGAGGTCACGCTTTGGTGTTAAAACGGAAGGATGGAAGCGCCGTGCTCTGGATGAAGGGTACAAGCTAAGAATAGGGTGCTGGGAGAAGAATTTTAATTTATTGAAATTACCGTATTTATCGGCGTATAACACACGCCGGCGTATAACACGCACCTAATTTTAAGAAGGAAATTTCAGGAAAAAAAACTTAAGAACTTAAATTAAGAACTTTGAAGCCCAATATGCCAATTTAATATGCCAGGATATTGCCCCCAATATGCCAATTTAATATGCCAGGATATTGCCCCCAATATGCCATTTAATATGCAGGATATTGCCCCCAATATGCCATTTTATATGCAGGATATTGCCCCCAATATGCCATTTTAATATGCCGGATATTGCCCCCAATATGCCATTTTAATATGCAGGATATTGCCCCCAATATGCCATTTAATATGCCAGATATTGCCCCCAATATGCCATTTAATATGCAGGATATTGCCCCCAATATGCCATTTAATATGCAGGATATTGCCCCCAATATGCCATTTAATATGCAGGATATTGCCCCCAATATGCCATTTAATATGCAGGATATTGCCCCCAATATGCCATTTTAATATGCCAGATATTGCCCCAATATGCCATTTAATATGCAGGATATTGCCCCCAATATGCCATTTATTATGCCAGGATATTGCCCCCAATATGCCATGATATTGCCCCCAATATGCCAGGATATTTCCCCTTAGTATGCTCGTTATGCAACCCTCCTCCCCCCCTTCCTCAGACCCCAGCACTTACCTCTTTGCTGCTCTGTCCCCCGGTGCTCTGAAGCTGCGTGGCTGTGAGGGAAGCATTGTGAGCTTCCCTCCAGCCGCGCGGTCAATAAAGTTTGTTTTAAAAAAAAAAAAAAAACAGACTTTATTGACCGCGCGACCGGAGGGAAGCTCACAATGCTTCCCTCGCAGCCACGCAGCTTCAGAGCACCGGGGGACAGAGCAGAAACGAGGTAAGTTTTAGATTTTATTTTTTTTTCGGCGTATAACACGCACACATCTTTTTCTCCCTATTTTCAGGGAGAAAAAGTGCGTGTTATACGCCGATAAATACGGTATAAACTATTACAATGTGCTTTCAGAGTAATAAAAAGCAGTTGTTATAATGGGTTTCTGACACTTTAAAAATATGTATATATTCCTGGATATTTCCCCACACGTCACGGTTATAGAGGTGCAAGGGGATCCCCACTGCCCAGGTCCAGGATGACAGTGATGTCGCCACTGACATCATATATCACTCCCACATTCCAATCAGTGTTATCACAAAAACAAACAGGGAGGCAGTTACCAGCTGGAATGAGATGATCTCTGCACATGCTCACATTTGCCATCTCCAGCCATCATCTTGCAATGTAAACAGCAAATGAATAGGGAAGCAGTAAACTATGCAGGAGAGATTCCAAAGTAAAGCTTATATTCATTTGATGAAAAATAAACCAAGTAGAATGTAATAGTGGAAGCCTAATTAGGATGGCAAAGGACACTCTGCAGGCAGCCAGAGCACACAGGCAAGCAATACAATCTCAATCTGGATTTCGCCAGCCGAATGGAATCATTCCACTGTGCAAAAAAATGGAAGTGATGCAATATTGCCCACCGAGGTCCCCCCCCAAATTAAATTATATTAGTGCAAGTGAAGCATATTACAAATCTTTAACCCCTTAATGGCGTTAGGACGTACTATGCCGTCCTGACTAAGTGCCTTAAAGTCGTTAGGACGGCATAGTACGTCCTCTATTAAACAGCTCATCGCGGCTCCCAGCGATGAGCTGTTTTCAGGTCCCACTGCAGGGACTTGCAGCGGGATCCCACCTGTCAGATGAGGCCACTTTGAGTGGCCTCAGTCTGACAGGGGAAATGTAGCCGGTGCTCAAAGCAAGCACCGGCTATATTTCTCCAAATCACGCCGTGCCCGAACTTCCGGGTTCGGGCATGCCTCCGTGACGTCACACGTGACGTCGGTGAGGTCTCGCGATTTTTTTGCAGGGACCCACAGGTCCCCTTGTGATCGGTGGCCAGGAACCAATCGTGACGTTTTGGTGCTTGCGTCGTTTGGGACGCACGCAACTTGCGTCACGAAGGGTGTTAATCACCACCTTGTTTTTCTACCGTGCTAAAAAAAGGCAGGTTGCTTGGGGGGGGGGGGGGGGGGGCAAAAATGGCTCATTGGCAACAGAGCCGACGCAGTTAACGCTCATTGGCAATAGATACAAAAGTTGATATATTTACATATTTACAAAAATGCAATTTAGGTTTAGTTGAAATAGGTTATAGTTGTTTTCTCTCTCTCACTAATAAGCAAAGTTTAAAATGATCAATGCCGGGTAAAGCAGTTTTTAAAGCCAAAACGATGGTGCGAATTATAAAAGACCGTGACGGCCGGACCCCGCTAACATAACCTGGGAAAGAATTCCCTTAACGCGCAGACCATCAACAAAAAATGTCAACCAGTATAAAAGATAGCAAACGGGATCCGTTTGATTTAAATTACCGTGTTAGGGACAGTGTTTCTCTTCTTATTGTCCTTCCTTTTTTCTTTTCTTCCATCAACTGACCTTCCTCCTCTTGCTCTTTAATCCTGAAGTTAAAAACGGCACATAATAAAGACATGTTTAACACACGTCTGCAAGCATGCGTCACTATAAGGAGCACCAAATATACTGACAGTCGTGCAATTAAGCTGTTAATAGACAGAGGGGTGAAGAATGCGTTGCGGATTGGCTAAACGAGTCCTGCTCTAGTCATATCCCCCTCTAAACACATGAATTATACCATCTCTTACAACAAGGGAACAGATACTGGGGTGCTCGCTTGCACCACACAACATATACAGGATATGCTTGCTCATAACTCCCCATCTGCATCAGAATAAGGTGATGTCAGGTTAGTACCTGCATTTAATGAAACAAGAGGATAACTCACGTTAACTTATTTCTTATTTACACCTAGTTTATGGGAAATCTTCCTATATCCCTGCACAGTGTGTCACAATTCAAAAAACATGTGCTCTCTGCTTATCGAGGCCCTGGCTAGCAGTTCTGTGCAGTGTTTTTATGTGAACTTACCCTTTAATTTCATTTAAAACACGTTTAGGTCAAAAGTCAAATATTTACATGCATAGGAAAGGATTATGTAACCAAAAGCAACAGATTAATGGGTCCGGTTTATTTCTGCCATGTTGACATAACACTGACCTTTTATGCAATCATTGTACGATCCATGCAATAATGCTGCACAGACTAGCTGCGACAACATATTGATTATCTGAGACGGGGAGGGGGTTTGTTTGTTTTGTGCCTTTTATGGCTGTGCCATGTGTCGGATTTGTTCTTTTTTCAAGGTTTCCCAGCGCTAGGATTTCTCCCTTACAGGTAGTCTCTTCATCATCTAAAAGAACTGGGTGTTACCTACCTGGCCTAGGCAACCAGGAGACCCTGCTTCCTCGATCACTGGCAGGTAGGAATTCAGTAACTGGTTTACACCTCTGGAGCCTGCCTGCTGCAAAGCCCATTAGTAACGAGAGAACTAATACATAGTGCAATGCAAGTATGAAGTGGTAAACTAACCCTGAGCTACACAAGGGTCACATTGATGAAAACAGAAGCCACTTGGACAGGACTGTACCACATCCAAGGTCAAGGGTTGGTATAGTGCATAACATTACAACCAACGCGTTTGTCATAACTCTGCATTATGCAAAGTGCCAAAGGTTAGCCATCTCTGGGTGTGAGCACGTGCCATATGAACAGATACCAAGGATAGCAAAACATATGGTACACATGCAAAACAGTCTCTGCTCCAATGACAAAGCCGATTTTACAAACAGCTCTGCCCAGTTTGTGCGTGAAAGTGGGCGCAGTTTAGTCCATCTACCCGTTTGTGCTCAGACCCAGCCCACGTATACTGTTACCTTTAAGGCAATTGGTGGGAGGTTTTGGTTGTTCTACGAATGACTGGACTGTGGTGCTTAACTCAACCTGCAAAATGAGCTTCAAAAGAATTTACAGAGAGCTTTCTTTCCCCCCAACAGACGTACTAAAGCTCGTCAAATTAAGCAGGCAGATTATGAGATTTACATTTCCCTGTAAACACTTGTTCGGGGCATAAAGGCCAAACTAAGGTTGACCTGCATCCTGCATTCCATATAAGAGAACAATGGTTTCAATAGAAATTCCCACACTTGAAACTAAATGGTCCGAGTGCAGACAGCTCAATAATAACCCAGCTACGAGCCCAAGACACTTACAGATCAACAGGTTTCCTCTAACACGGAGAAGTGTTTAATATACAAATCCCCAACAATGAAATAAACACCAAGGATCAGAACCGTGCAGATATGCAAAATAGATTCAATATTGCTGGATACTCATTACTTAGATCTTCCACATCCCAGACTCTATATTAAATGCCCTGCTCGTTAAACCTAATTGTGAATAAGATTAACTATGCCCTTAGGTGATGTCTTACCACGCCTCTCTGCAACACTACAATGCAATGACTGTTCCCTGGCAGACAGCTTTGCGCAAGCATGCAGAGCTTTAACCTGGAGGACATACCAGGCCAAATACAGTGGAAATGACAGGGTTTAAAGGAAAGCATAACTGGAAGATATTATTTGACACCCTGATTCTACACTTAAAACGGGCACTTCAGCTTCAGCATTTGCATCATGAGCAGGGCATAGGAGTCATGCATGCCTGCGCCAATGAGCATGCAGTGCGTACGATACTGGGAGGCCTCTGATTGGCTCAAGAAATGCATGGGGATGACATTTTAGTGACAAGAGGAGGAACCAATTACCAGGACAAACTATTGAGAAATTTAGAAAATTGCCAAAGAGAGAGAGAGAGAGTGTAAAGGGGAACTAAATCCATTTATGTCCACTTTAATATGCAGTAATTAAATTAAACTAGGTGCCCTTCAGTCATGGGAGTGGGATTTCATGTAAATTGCTGTCCAACGGGTGTGCCAAGGGCAGTAAGCGACCGTCAATGGTTACAGTGCGCCCCCTCCCAATTAAATGAATATAATACTGATTATAATGCAGCAGCGCCGGTGTTTTAAATCTGTGCTAGGACTTCAAACCGTATTCCTGTAGGTTCTGCGTGAAGGGGGGGGGGGGGGGGAATAAAGATGGCAGACGCTCTGAAGACCTATAAGTAGAAATAGCAATCCAGCCAGCTGCTTCCTTCCAGCCAGGCATTAAGCTCTTCCAAAGAGGAAACTCGTCTGCTCTTAGGAGATGACCGGGGGGGCCGGGCATGGATCTGTGCAGACCCAAGGTCAAACTAGCCATTCTTGCAGGGATCTTACTCAGTATTGTTTGCTTTGTAATCTCATGTCTCTATGGCAGCAGCAGAGGAAAGTCCAAGGGTCACTGGCTAAACTCACAACAGCCACTTTTATGATACTTGGTGCATGAAGCACATTTGACATTAACCCCCGTGCGTTATTCAATGCGCTGGCAGGACAGAGAGGGTCCTGATGAAGTATCTTAGGTGGTTGGCCTGGGAGGACCACACTGAAAGAGGTCAAGTCTCCGTAGTATTGATTACCCCAAACAGCAGTACATTTTAATAAAGTAGCATCAAAATAAAACAAAAAATACTGGCAAAGCTAGAGGGGAAAACTGGAGTGCCAGCAAGACAATGAACAGAGGCAGAACGCGTTGGGTGGATGCACAGATCTCCCCCTTGGTTTAGATGCAAGACACCATGATTCCTTGCTCTCTATGTATACAGTTGTTGAGATTCTAACTTTATGCAGAGATTTTACACAATCGTTGTGCTCCTCCTACATTTTTCGTATGTCCAACCCTATTTCAGCATGGAGTCCTAAAGCTTCCTGTGCGCAGGGGATAAACCGCTGACCTTGGTGAGCAGGTGCATCTGATTACACAAGACAAGTGTCTGCTTCTTGTGGCATCCCTCTCAAAAACAGCAAATCTTTGAACCATATCTGGTCCGGATGTTCTAAATACTGTAAATAAATAAACATTTCCATCCACCACCAATCTCAGCGACTACATTTGAACTATGCATAGGATAAGGTTATTTAGAAGACCTCCTCCCGTCCTCTGCAGGAAGCAAACATTCCTGAATATTGAGCACGCGCATGCCTATGGTATGCACCAAACATACACAAATGCAGAGATCATTGTTAAGTAAAACAATACAGAGACGTGAAATGTAAACCACAGTTTATTTGGTTTACATGTGGAACTTGTTGCTTGGGAAGTAATTTCTTAAGAATTTCTACTGGCGTGTAAAGCAAGTTCCAGCCTGAGAGAGGAGCTGTGGATTGGCTGGCACAGCCCCAGGGCTTTTATAGTTACCTAAACAAATTCTAATTTTAGGCAAAAATGGCAATAAAACATGCACTGAAAATCTGGGAAACTAATCTATAATGGTTTGTGCACACCTTAAAACAGAGAAAGGCACAATTAATGCACACAGGGATTCTGTGACCCTTTGTGTCTGCAAATTATTAAAATCAATGAAACCAGTGTTGCTGCTCATTTGCTCTATGAGAAAGTATACCCCATTTTGAACCGCACTTATTAGGACAGTGACGGCAAACCTATGGCACAGGTGCCACAAGTGGCACTCGGTAACGATACTCCATATGGTTCTACAGTGTCACCATCAATTATGCAGTCCTTCTGACATTTTAGTGCAAAGTTTTCATTTGACCCCATTGGTACAAGAGGGCGCCTAGGAAGGGAAGGAGAGACAGACGGCTACTATTGATAAAATCCCTGACATGAGAGGACACAGAGATTCATCTTGGCTTGACAGTCACTACTTCGTATTCATTCAGATTTGAGAGAGAAGCGTTCCTAATTTTTTTGCCACAAAGCTCCTAAACTGAATAACTTCCATTGAAAGTAGGTTTAATATTATGATAAATACACTAAAAACGGCATAAACTTTCCAAAAATGATAAAGAAAAGGTTACAAAATGTGTTTCTTCCTATTGTCATTATTAATGGAAAGTCTTCAAATTACAAGGTTTCTTTTAAGTAGCTATATCTGCCAAACAGGTCTGCTAGTAAGAGACTGATCCCAACACGGCTTGACAAAGAATCGCTATGCGGTCATAGTACTGCAGTTTGGACTGTCATTGAGCTTTTCTAACATGACAGACGCTTGACCATTCGACTTTTGTCTGCTCTATCCAGGGACAAAAGTACGGGGATCAAATGTATTTTGGAAATTCGCAACAGATAGCACCAACAGAGTATGTGGACTCTCAGCAGATAGGATGTAGCTATTCATGTCAAACTCTGCAGGGCTTGCTAAGCTTCCGTCACTTGCCAAATCCAAGACTATTTTCATAGCCATGATAAAGCAACAATGACTGAAAGGTGGTCCGGACTATGCCTCCAGCTTTCTTAGTATTCTAGACCCTGAATGACTGTGGGAGTCCAACGGTGGTAGAAGGGACAGTAAACATTTAATATTATTACCTAGAGCTTTGAGCATTTCATACAGAATGATATGGCCAACGCCAGCTCTTGGATAAAAAGAAAAACATCCATACAGATCCTAAACTCTGCAATCATTTATTAACCCTTGATCTAGAACAATCCAGACACAAAAGCTAATTTTAAATCAGGAAGTCTTTTGGAATATCCTTGATATATTTCTCAGCAGAAACTACAGGACACAGAGAAAAGAAATGCATCCTGACATATAGGGGAAAGGTGATGGGGGATTATAGCCCTACAAGAAAATGAGTTTGCACTTGATAAGCAAAGATCTATTAAATAGTACAGCTATAGCTCCAGAAGGAGGAGGAAAATGGTACATATAGCAAGATAAGAACTTGTGCAAGCACAGGAGTATATTGACTCTGATAAGACTAAACAAGGTCACTCATTTAAATATAACCTTTCCGCGAGTGTTGCAAATAAACTTGAGTGCATGAATGTCAGCTTGTGTCAACCTAGCCACAGAATCAGAAGGGATATCGGCATTAAAATGAAGTCGGGAAGCAATAACTAATTTACTGCTCCTTACACAAAACAAGATCGAAAAACAAATTACATTCCTGCTCAAAACACACTGGCTCCAAGAAGCAATTCATTAAACTGGTCAGGTGAACATGAAAAACAAACCTCAGATCTAGGAAGGGATTGGCTGCGATTGCTCAGGTCACAAATAAATCCTGCAGTTAATGAGACTTGAAATATATCATTGAAGATCAGAGACAAACCCTCCTGTAACTGTAGAGGCAGATGTGCAATTTATGCGGCATAGAAAAAAAACGGAAACATTTTTGATCTATACATATGTTTGCAATGTGGTAAAATATTGATAAAAGGGTTTTGTTTTACGGGAGCTCACAAAGTACCACTAAATAACTTGTTTTTAGCACTGCATGTCTTTTGATCTTTACACATGCAAGTAATTTGGCCAGCACAATGTACAGATCAAATATGCTTTTCTTGCAGAAAGACCCCAGTCACCCAAGGACTAGAACAAACACATGCTTTTTTTTTTTTATGACCCTCTCTTAAAGCCAAACAAAGTGCAAGCTCAATAAACGAGCTGTTTGGATACAAGGAGCACTTGCAGGATTCAGGGGAAAGGTGTGTTTGAAGAGATTGTCTAACTGTAATAAAGTACTGAACACTATAAACAAGACATGATTCTTTAACACACTGCATCAAAACAGAAAAAAAAAAATAACTCTTTCCATACCACTGCTTGTGTGCTATACACAGCGAGTCTACATAAAAGGTTCCCCTGGGGGTACTGCTGTCATTTTTAAACTGGATTTATAAAGGAGTGATGCTATGAGTCATTATGCTGGTGTTTATTTACTTCCGTCAAACAACGTGCTGCTACAGATTATCCCATTTATCACGTGGAGTGGACATGTTTAGAGATGGAGGGAGGAAGTATGCTAGTTACAAACAGAGCTGGTAAAGCAGCATTCATGGGATTAACTCCGGTGTAATCATATAGAACATAATCACTGTGCTGTGCCCAAACATTTCTCATATCAGCTGCATGGTCGGAATAAAAATGTGAAGATTTTACTCCCCCCTTATCTATTTGTCCGACTCCGTCCCCTATTATCCTACCAATAGCAGACAGTACAGTAGACCAGATAAATGTTTTTGCCAAGACTGCGGAGTGGGCTTTAATGCTTCAATGCATGCGCATCAGAAGAGCATCTTCAAGCAGTCCTACCAGGATTAGACACATACAAAGCTGGACGATCTTGTATCGTACAAGTCCAGGGCTCATTTTCAAGCACCAGGGGTAGGGATTACTTGACATTATATATAAAGCATCTCACAAATATCAAAAGCCGAGTAGTTAGAACTCCAACATTTTACTGCAGATGCTATTTTATGCAAAGATATCGCAAATTATTTAATTTGACCAAATAATTCAAATATTAAATTTTTTTTTTTAATTGACAAAATTTAAATAATTAACCATATTTTGATTGTTTAAAAATACATGGTTTTTCAATGCATAAAAATATATATATATTTTAATTTTAACATGCACTGATCAATGTATTTTGCCACTGAGGGTTCCCTTTTAAATTACACAAAATGAATGGTTATGTTGAAAAAAATGACAGAGCAATTCCTATACTACATTAACAAGACAGATATATATGTGTACACACACACACACACACGCACATATAACTTAATATAAAAGAGGACCACTGGAAGGGCTACAAGTGATATTTCTTTACAAGCCTACCTGCTTGGACTTCCTTCAGTGTCTTTGGTAGCTGCAGCTTCCAATTCTCTGAAATTAAAATCTATATTAGTCTCTCTCAATGACATAAGCTGCATGAGTAATTCAAACCAGAGAGAAACATAAATACAAAACCCATGTTGTGACAAACGGCTGCCAAAGCTTTTCAAAGATATTATTACCATGAGAGACCAGACAACGAAACATTATTGAGACAATGAAAAAAAATAAAAAAATAAAAATAAAAATATATATATATATATATATATATATATATATATATATATATATATATATAGTGTATGCAAACTTTTGCAACATTGTATTTTTATTTTTTGGATGTTGTTGGTTTTAAATACTTTAGTGTAGCGTCTTCGATTTGTTTACAGTTTCATTGATGCAGTTATTTTTATTCTTAATATGAAACTATGTATTTACACACCAATACCCCAGTGGCACTGGTGCCTATTTGTGAACAAGTTGCACACCGATGGGAACATACAGAGCACACAAAGAACTAACATTTTTAAAAAACATTAAATTGTAAGTTTTCCTTTCCTCTATTAACTGCCCTAATTTCAATCGCACAAATCCTATTATGCAAGTGTACTGTGTAAACATTCCTGTTATCACCAAATCTCAGAGGGAGTTGGAAGCGGCAGTGTTTAAAGACACAAGTTAGATTGTAAGCTCTGCAGGACACAGATTCTCTGTACGGACCACACACACAGTAAATACATATCTTAAGATGCTCTATTTAACGAATAAAAGGAAAATAGTCGAAATGTCACATAAAACAGTCTCATACGGAGCAAATAATTAAATTAATCATGCCATATGCTATTACTAGAAGTGCAACCCAAAATAAGTATTTTCCACAATAAATTATTGGATCAACATTTTTTTTTTTACAGTGATCTGTTTAGCAATGCCACAGTCATCATGATATGACAAAAAAAGGTACACAGATTCTTGCCCCCCTGCTGTTCAATAAATGGTTAAGCTAAATGATGTCACATATTTACATGCAGTCTGCTCCAGCAGTCACACATTAATTAACATAATGCATACAGTCCCAGGCATTCTGTATATAGGACAGCATGCAGACATAGCATTAAATCACACTAAATATGGATAGGGGAAGGATTGCCCCTGAAGGGGGGGGGGGGGGGTGTATGGAGCAGACACCACTGGGAGGAGGAGAGGGGATTATTAACCAGCTGAGTCCCAGGTTTTTTTTGTTTGTTTTCTTCAATAATTTAACCCTTTCACAAACATAATGCAGAGGGGGATCGTTGAGGCGGACAGTGACCCTTTAACCGTTAAAGCATCATGGACGGAGAAGTGCGGGTTTGTCGTTTTGCTCTTAACCCTTTGTGCACTAGATAAAGGATAATGGGGGGGGGGGGGGGTTAATTTACCCATAAAATCCTCCAGGAAGGCTTCATAATATTCCCATTGGTGTACCAGATGAAGCATGCCCCCAGAATAATGTTGGGGAAGAGAATTAACCCTTGAAATGCTAGAGAGAAAAAAAAATCAGCTGCTGTTGAGGGGGTTAGGGATAACCTCTGCAGCGCCCCTTTAAGCGACTAGTCAAAACCTCCTGCAGGATCAATTTGGGAGAACAAGGGGTGCCATT